>WBZZ01003116.1:67500-72500 GCA_019918135.1 Paulinella micropora | reverse complement strand
TACCTACTTACCTACCTATCTGTCTGTCTTGCAAGACACAGCATCGCACAGTGCGTGTATCTTGCAAGCCCATGAACGACCTATCTATTTATCTATCTATCTATCTATCTATCTATCCATCTATCCATCCATTCATCCATCCATCCATCTATCTATCTATCTATCTATCTATCCATCTCTATCTATCTATCCATCTCTCTCTCTCTCTCTCTCTCTCTCTCTCTCTCTCTCTCTCTCTCTCTCTCTCTCTCTCTCTCTCTCTAGGCGTTCGAGATGAAGCACCGCAAAGTTCGTGTGTCATGCAAGCCCATGAACGACCTGTCTGTAGATGACTTGGCCAAGGTATGAGCATGTGCATGTGGATGTGCATATGGATGTGCATATGGATGTGCATGTGGATGTGCATATGGATGTGCACGTGGATGTATGTGTAAAGGAAAAGACCATCTTCTTCGTAGCGTCCACGTGCGGACAGGTAATGTAATATAATGTCGAATAATGTAATGTAATCTAATTTAATTTAATGTCATGTCATGTCACGTCATGTCATGTCATGTATGTCATATATGTCACGTCATGTCATATCATGTGATAAAATGTAATGTAATGTAATGTAATGTAATGTACTGTAATGTAATGTACTGTAATGTAATGTACTGTAATGTAATGTACTGTAATGTAATGTAATGTAATGTAATGTAGTGGAATGTAATATAACGAACTGTGATGAAGTGTGTAATGTAATGTCATGTACTGGTATGTCATGTAATGTCCTGTAGTGGTATGTAAGTTCCTGTTCTGTCGCGTAGGGCGAGTGGCCGGCCAACAGCAAGGACTTGTGGCAAGAGCTGTCTAACGCCAAGCTTCCCGCCGACGCCCTCAAGGTAGCACATCTTATGTATGTATGTATGTATGCCCGCCGACGCGCTCGAGGTAGGTTATGTCATGTATGTATGTAATATAATGTATTGTACTGTATTGTACTGTACTGTATTGTACTTGCTGTACCGTGCCGTACCGTACAGTACCGTACCGCACCGCACTGCACTGCACTGCACTGTGCTGTGCTGTGCTGTAATGTAATGTAATGTAATGTAATCTAATATAATCTAATGTAATGTATGTATGCATGTATTGAAGAATCTATGTATGCATGTATGCATGTATGTATGTGTGTATGTGTGCATGTATGTATGTATATATGCATGTATGTATGTATGTGTATGTATGTATGTGTGTATGCATGTATGCATGTATGTATGTAGGGGGTCAAGTTCGCGGTGTTCGGTCTGGGTGATTCCAGGTAGACAGTCTATATCTATCTATCTATCTATCTATCTATCTATCTATCCATCTATCTATCTATCTACCTACCTACCTACCTATACATATACATAAAAGACGCAGACAGTAGTAGTAGTAGTAGTAGTAGAAGTAGTAGTAGTAGTAGTAGTAGTAGTAGTAGTAGTAGTAGTAGTAGTAGTAGTAGTAGTAGATATATATATATATACATATATACATATATATATATAATATATATATACATATATACATATATCTATATATATATATACATATATACATATATATATATAGAAATATATATCTGTCTATTTATCTGTCTGTCTGTGTGTCTGTCCAGCTACGTCTTCTTCTGCGAGACGGCCAAGTTGTTAGACAAGCGTCTAGCGGAGCTGGGGTACAGTGCATACAGTACATACACTACATACAGTACATGCACTAGATGTAATACATACAAAAGAGACGGCCAAGTTGTTAGACAAGCAACTCGCAGAGCTGGGGTAATATGCATACATTACAAACAGTACATACACGAGATGCAATACATACAATACATACAAAGGAGACCGGCAAGCTGTTGAATATGCGTCTAGCAGAGCTGGGGTACAATGCATACAGTACATACAGTACATACAGTACATGCACTAGATGCAAGACATACAATACATGCAGTACATGGAATACATGCAATACATACAGTACATACAATACATACACTACATCCAAATCGATAGAAGAACACGCTTTCTCACTAGCTGGCACGTAAAATACAAACTATATATGCACATACAATACAAACTATATATATACTGCACATACTATAAAGATAAGATAATAGTTACAGTCACTAGCTGGCACATCAAATACAAACTATATATATATATATATATATATATATATATATAATATATGTACATACAATACGAACTATAATAAATACATATACTGCACATACTATACAGATAAGACAATAGTTACAAATACATATAATACATGCAATACAAACTACATAATATTATACTGCACATACTATACAAACTACATATACTGCACATACATACAATACATACAATACAAACTATATATACTGCGCATACAATAAAGACAATACTTACAATACATATAATACATGCAATAAAAACTATATTATAGATACTGCACCTACAATACAAACATATATACTGCACACACCCAACAATCTATACAATACAAACTATATTACTATTTGGACAATAGGTTACAATACATGCACGTACAGCGGCACCAGACTTCGACAAGACAATACGTTACAATACGTTACAATCCATGCAACACATACAGCGGAACCAGACTGTTCGACAGGACAATACGCTATACTTACAACACATACAGGGGCACCAGACTGTTTGACGGGACAATACGTTACAACACATACAATACATTACAATACATACAGGGGCACCAGACTGTTCGACAAGACAATACATTACAACACATACAATACATACAACACATACAGCGGCACCAGACTGTTCGACAGGACAATGCGTTACAATACATACAATACATACAGCGGCACCAGACTGTCTGACGGGACAATACGTTACAACACATACAATACATACAGCGGCACCAGACTGTTCCACAAGACAATGCGTTACAATACACACAATACATACAGCGGCACCAGACTGTTGCACAAGACAATACGTTACAATACATACAACACATACAGCGGCACCAGACTGTGACAAGACAATACGTTACAACATATACAACACATACAGCGGCAACAGACTGTTCGACAAGACAATACGTCACAACACATACAATACAATACACACAGCGGCACCAGACTGTTCCACAAGACAATGCGTTACAATACACACAATACATGCAGCGGCACCAGACTGTTTGACAGGACAATACGTTACACTACATACAAAACATTACAACACATACAGCGGCACCAGACTGTCTGACGGGACAACACGTTACAATACATACAATACATTACAATACATACAGGGGCACCAGACTTCGACAAGACAATACGTCACAACACATACAAAACATACAATACATACAGCGGCACCAGACTGTTCCACAAGACAATACGTTACAACATATACAACACATACAGGGGCACCAGACTGTTCCACAAGACAATGCGTTACAATACACACAATACATACAGCGGCACCAGACTGTCTGACGGGACAATACGTTGCAATACATACAAAACATTACAACACATACAGCGGCACCAGACTTCGACAAGATAATACGTTACAACACATACAACACATACAATACATACAGCGGCACCAGACCGTTCCACAAGACAGTGCGTTACAATACACACAATACATACAGCGGCACCAGACTGTTTGACAGGACAATACGTTACAATACATACAAAACATTACAACACATACAGGGGCACCAGACTTCGACAAGACAATACGTCACAACACATAACAATACATGACAATACATACAGGGGCACCAGGCTGTTCGACAGGACCATGGGTTACAATACACACAATACATACAGCGGCACCAGACTGTCTGACGGGACAATACGTTACAATACATACAATACATTACAACACATACAGGGGCACCAGACCTCGACAAGACGATACGTTACAATACATACAATACATTACAATACATACAGGGGCACCAGACTTCGACAAGACAATACGTTACAATACATACAATACATTACAACACATACAGCGGCACTAGACTGTTCGACAGGACCATGCGTTACAACATATACAAAACATACAGCGGCACCAGACTGTTCGACAAGACAATACGTTACAATACATACGATACATACAGCGGCACCAGACTGTTCGACAGGACAATGCGTTATAATACACACAATACATACAGCGGCACCAGACTGTTCGACAGGACAATACGTTGCAATACATACAATACATACAGCGGCACCAGACTAGGACAATACGTGACAATGCATACAACACATACAGCGGCACCAGACTGTTCGACTCTGCTCTGGCCGATGAACGCGGCGACGGGGGCATCGAGGGCGTGTGGGAGGTCACACACATACATACATACATACATACATACATACATACATACCTCCTCGGACGTGCAGCGCTCTATCTCTATCTATCTATCTATCTATCTATCTATCTATCTATTTATCTATCTTCTATCTATCTATCTATCTATCTATCTATCTATCTATCTCTCTCTCTCCCTCTCTCACTCTCTCCTTCTCTCTCTCTCTCTCTCTCTCTCCTTCTCTCTCTCCTCTCTCTCCTTCTCTCTCTCTCTCTATATATATATATATATATACATATATATATATATATATATATATATATATCGCCCAGGAGTGGAAGCCCAAGGTCTACGACAACATCGAGAGCGCTCCGCCCAGCGAGGAACTCCCCCCACAGTCGCATGCAGTCAAGGTCTCTACGTCTACGTCGATGTCGATGTCTACGTCGATGTCGATGTCGATGTCTACGTCGATATCGATGTCTATGTCGATGCTATGTCTATGTCTATGTCTATGTCTATGTCTATGTCTATGTCTATATCGATGTCGATGTCTATGTCTATGTCGATGTCTATGTCGATGTCGATGTCTATGTCTATGTCTATGTCGATGTCGATGTCGATGTCGATGTCTATGCCTATGTCGATGTCGATGTCTATGTCTGTCTATA
>WBZZ01003116.1:22500-47500 GCA_019918135.1 Paulinella micropora | reverse complement strand
TTTACTATTGACTTAGCCTCGACTTAGCCTCGGAATGATATTGACTGTATTACTCAGTGACAATTAGAGTAAATTTTTTAATAATTCAAAATCGAATAATTCGCGGCCCGTGACTTTTCAAGAACTTAATTGGCTGCGCCTGACACTGTAGGCTGAGGATAAGTTGACTTGCACGCTACATTAACCCGGCGCTACTGAGTCTGAACATTTTCAGAATCAGCTGATCACTATTAATATTAAGTGAAATCAAAGCACTATACTTGTTTTCATCAAATATTTATAAAAAAATAAAAAAAATTAAACTTGAATACTAGTATTAATACTACTGAGCCCGGCCCGTTTACAACTTTTTTCAACGGTCTGGCTGATTTCGAGTCTTGTATGTAACTTCTCAGTCACAGTGACTGGTTTCAAGAGTCTTTTGTTTTTCTTCTGAAAATCAACACTTGAAACTCATGTTTAATTTCATAAATGTTCTTTTTGAATCAGTAATATTGTTTTTTATTTTGTTGAAACTTAAAATTTAAATTCAAATTTGAGTTGAAAATTTCAAGTGGCAGTTTGTGTTAGTTTGGTCAAGTTCAAGTTGTTTTCTTTAGTATTAATATTCTTGAATCATCTTTTGCAATAGATGATTCATTCAATCACGGTAGTTATTAGTAAATTACATTACATTTTTTAGTCAGATAGTCAAGTTAATTTTCAAGTTTAAATTTTAATTTTAACTTTTACTTAACGACGACGTCGAGGGCGATCCTGCCTCTCCTGACTTGAAGTGAAGCCTCCGAGGAAGCCTGCGAGGGGCTTGAGGAGGAAGCCCCAGCTCAGGAGGCCACCAGTAGTTCGATCCACCACCAATCGAATTCAACAAGAACTGTTCTTCAGTACTACACTTTGCTTCTGTCAACAACGGCGAGCTCTTGTAGTAGTAGTAGTAGCGGTGGCAGTAGTAGTAGTATTAATAGTAGTAGCTGAGTAGTAGTAGTAGTAGTAGTAGTAGTAGTAGTAGTAGTAGTAGTAGTAGTAGTAGTAGTAGTAGTAGTAGTAGTAGTAATAGTAGTAGTAATTGTAGTAGTAATTGTAGTAGTAATTGTAGTAGTAATTGTAGTAGTACTATAGTCGTGTAGTAGTAGTAGTAGTAGTAGTAGTAGTAGTAGTAGTAGTAGTAGTAGTAGTAGTAGTAGTAGTAGTAGTAGTAGTAGTAGTAGTAGTAGTAGTGGTAGTAATAATAATAATAATAATAATAATAATAATAATAATAATAATAATAATAATAATAACTGAATAATAATAATAGTGCTTCTCTGTCCATGGCTGATGCAAATCTGCACATGCGCCTCCATCGTCTCACCGGTGAGGGGAGTACGAAGAATTGACGATAGGCTCTAATGACACCACCGCACGGGAATAATAATAATAATTATAATAATAATAATAATAATAATAATAATAATAATAATAATAATAATAATAATAATAATAATAATAATAGTGCTTCTCTGTCAATGGCTGATGCATTTCTGCACATGCGCCTCCATCGTCTCACCCGTGAGGGGAGTACGAAGAATTGACGATAAGCTCTAATGCCACCCCCGCAAGGGCAGTTCCAACACTTCCAGACGGGCCGGTATGTTCAATGAAAATACTGGTCCAGAAATAGACCGGTATGTTCAATGAAAATACTGGTGGCACCGACGGGAATCGAACTGGCGACAGGGCCCAGATGGTAGAACTTGACCACTGGGCTATCACGGTGTCCATAAAATAATAATAATAATAATAATAATAATAATAATAATAATAATAATAATAATAATAATAGTGCTTCTCTGTCAATGGCTGATGCATTTCTGCACATGCGCCTCCATCGTCTCACCCGTGAGGGGAGTACGAAGAATTGACGATAAGCTCTAATGACACCCCCGCAAGGGCAGTTCCAACACTTCCAGACGGGCCGGTATGTTCAATGAAAATACTGGTCCAGACGGATCGGTATGTTCAATGAAAATACTGGTGGCACCGACGGGAATCGAACTGGCGACAGGGCCCAGACGGTAGAACTTGACCACTGGGCTATCACGGTGTCCAAAATAATAATAATAATAATAATAATAATAATAATAATAATAATAATAATAATAATAATAATAATAATAATAATAAATAGTGCTTCTCTGTCAATGGCTGATGCATTTCTGCACATGCGCCTCCATCGTCTCACCCGTGAGGGGAGTACAAAGAATTGACGATAAGCTTTAATGACACCCCCGCAAGGGCAGTTCCAACACTTCCAGACGGGCCGGTATGTTCAATGAAAATACTGGTCCAGACGGATCGGTATGTTCAATGAAAATACTGGTGGCACCGACGGGAATCGAACTGGCGACAGGGCCCAGATGGTAGAACTTGACCACTGGGCTATCACGGTGTCCAAAATAATAATAATAATAATAATAATAATAATAACAATAACAATAATAATAATAATAACAATAACAATAGTGCTTCTCTGTCAATGGCTGATGCATTTCTGCACATGCGCCTCCATCGTCTCACCCGTGAGGGGAGTACGAAGAATTGACGATAAGCTCTAATGACACCCCCGCAAGGGCAGTTCCAACACTTCCAGACGGGCCGGTATGTTCAATGAAAATACTGGTCCAGACGGATCGGTATGTTCAATGAAAATACTGGTGGCACCGACGGGAATAGAACTGGCGACAGGGCCCAGATGGTAGAACTTGACCACTGGGCTATCACGGTGTCAATAACAATAACAATAATAATAATAATAATAATAATAATAATAATAATAATAATAATAATAATAATAATAATAATAATAATAATAATAATAATAATAATAATAACAGTGCTTCTCTGTCAATGGCGAATGCATTTCTGCACATGTGCCTCCATCGTCTCACCCGCGAGGGGAGTACGAAGATTTGACGATAGGCTCTACTGACACCCCCGCAAGGCAGCTCCAAGCCTTCCAGACAGACCAATACTTTCAAAGAAAATATCCTTTGAAAATACTGGCACCGACGGGAATCGAACTGGCGACAGGTCCCAGATGGTAGACCTTAACTACTGGGCTATCGCGGTGCCACTAATGATAATAATAATAATAATAATAATAATAATAGTGCTTCTCTGTCAATGGCTGATGCAAATCTGCACATGCGCCTCCATCGTCTCACCCGTGAGGGGAGTACGAAGAATTGACGATAGGCTCTAATGACACCCCCGCACGGGCAGTTCCAACACTTCCAGACGGACCGGTATGTTCAATGAAAATACTGGTGGCACCGACGGGAATCGAACTGGCGACAGGGCCCAGATGGTAGAACTTGACCACTGGGCTATCACGGTGTCCAAAATAATAATAATAATAATAATAATAATAGTGCTTCTCTGTCAATGGCTGATGCATTTCTGCACATGCGCCTCCATCGTCTCACCCGTGAGGGGAGTACGAAGAATTGACGATAAGCTCTAATGACACCCCCGCAAGGGCAGTTCCAACACTTCCAGACGGGCCGGTATGTTCAATGAAAATACTGGTCCAGACGGATCGGTATGTTCAATGAAAATACTGGTGGCACCGACGGGAATCGAACTGGCGACAGGGCCCAGATGGTAGAACTTGACCACTGGGCTATCACGGTGTCCAATAATAATAATAATAATAATAGTAATAATAATAATAATAATAATAATTATCAGCATCATCATCATCATCATCATCATCATAACTAGGGGCTGCGCCAACACCTGAAAGGTTGGTTTGCGGTGCGCTTCGCGCACCCCCCCCCCCCCATCCCTTTCCTCTTCCCAAGGTCGCTTTTCCTCTCATTCTCACATGCACAACTTTTACAGCCTTGGAGCATTCTCAGCCATTCATTTTGGTGCCGGCGAATTCGGTTCCGGTACGTAAAATTGCGGGGCTGGGGTTCCCGGTGGGAAGGCCCCCGGACCCCCCTTTCCACAGTCGACAGGGTACATTCAATTGCCGGAGGTAAACGGCGTAAACCCTTCCGGCACAACTCTAGCCTTGGAGCATTCTCAGCCTTTCATTTTGGTGCCGGCAAATTCGCTTCGGGTACGTACAACTACAGGGCTGGGGTTCCCGGGTGGAGGGTCCCCGGACCCCCCCTTCCTCGTCGACAGGGTACGTTCAATTGCCGGAGGTACCAGCAGAACGCAAGTGTAAGCTCTGGAGGCACAAAAACCTGAAATCTCTGGTTTTTGTGCCACCCGGCACCAAATTTTTGGGATTTCCGGAGAGAGCTCATCGAGAGGTGTCGGGTACACCAAACATCGCCTCAAACTACCTCTGGTGTGCGCAAACGGCGCCTGGTGGCGCAAAAACCTGAAGTTTCTGTTTTTTACGCCACCCTGCACCACAATTTTTATGTTTTCGAAGAGAATTCATCAAGTGTCAGATACACCAAATATTAGCCGTTAAATCCCTCTGGTGTGCAAACGGCGCGTGGTGGCAAAAAAGACCTCAATTTTCTGGTTTGGGCCACACAAGCAAAACAAACAAGCATATGTGAATTTTTTATTAGGAAAAAGAGAGGGGGGGGGGGGGGGGTAGAGAGAGATAAAGCAAGCAAGAAAAAAACAAGCAAGAAAGCAAGCAAGAAAAAAAGCAAGCATAAAAGCAAAAAAGCAAGAAAGCAAGAAAGCAAGAAAGCAAGAAAAAGAAAGAAAGAAAGAAAGAAAGAAAGAAAGAAAGAAAGAAAGAAAGAAGGAAAGAAAGAAGGAAAGAAAGAAGGAAAGAAAGAAAGAACAGACACACACGCTCACAGAGGGGGGGGGGGGGGGGGGGGGGGGGGAGGGAGGGAGGGAGAGAGAGAGAGAGAGAGAGAGAGAGAGAGAGATCTCTCTCTCTCTGTGACTTTTTCCATTTAGTCACTGCTTCATCCTACCCTTCCCCCCCCCCCCTCACCCCCCCCCCCTCTCTCTCTCTCACACACACACACACACACACAAACACACACACGTTTACATAGAGAGAGAGAGAGAGAGACAACAGAAAGAACAGACAGAACAGACAGAACAGATAAAGACACAAATGGACACACACAAACTTAAAACGCAGAAACACACGCACACACACACGCACACATAGTCAGACCGCAAAGACAGACATAGACAATATCTTTCTTTCTTTCTTTCTTTCTTTATTCCTTTTTTCCTTCTTCGTTTTCTGTCTGTCTGTCTGTCCGTCTGTCCTGTCTTGTCTCTCTCTCTCTCTCTCTCCCTCTTTCTTTCTCTTCCTCTTTCTCTCTCTCTCTCTCTCTCTCTCTCTCTCTTTCTCTTCCTCTGTCTCTCTCTCTCTATCTGTCTGTCTATCTATCTATCTATCTATCTCTCTCTATCTCTCTCTCTCCCTCTCTCTCTCTCTCGCTCGCTCTCTTTCCGTTTGTCTATCTGCCTTCTGTGTTGCCTATTTGTCTTTCTCTATATGCTCTATAAACAATCGCGAGCAGAGGCTGGAGAGGGGTGACCGTTTGCTTTCAAAGTCGCCATTTCAGAATTTCAGTTAATGACAGCAAAAACAGTAACGGCACGAACAGTTGCGATCAAATGCTCCAACTACAGTTGAGCGCTTCGTCAGTAATGAATAGCGGCTTGCATCCTAGCATTCTCACAACAACGTCAATGAGAAAACAGCCAAAAAAAAACCGACAGTAAAAAAACCCGTTCGTAAACTCATGACTACCATGAACAGTCTGACAGCAAACAAGACTGGCACGACAGACAGACAGAAACAGAACACCAGGCAGAGAGGCAAGAAGGCTAGCAGGCACATCGAAGGACTGACTACAAAAGTGATTCCGTGAGCTGGAACGGATGAGGAGATCTCGACCGGTCCAGACCTGCACAATTGGTTGAATGGGTTGAAACGACGGAATTTTTGGGAGCTAACAAATAGTACTTGATGGCTTTACCATAACCACTAGAGTCATCAAGTTACCAGAGGTTTCCCGCTTGAATGGTTGCTTGGAAGTTGACGCTCGCATAAGCTAGTGTTGGCCTCGACAGCAGTGGGAGACCGTGCATGAGATGGTAAAGAAGCAAAACTCTCTCGCACAGATTTCCTTCAAATTTTCAGCGAGTAAAACGCAAAGCCCAGTTTCATGGCAGATTGAAAGGGAACTCGTCAAGCTCCTAGGCGTGCGAAAGAGTAGAACCCCACTGGCTCTGTCTCCCTTGCCAACCGGCACCTTATACTTTTTTGCGAGCGAAAACAACGAGGGTAGCGAAAGCTCCGCATCTTTATGCAGGTCAGACAGTGATGACTCCACCATGATAGATTACTTCCCAGGCGTTGTCCCTCCTTCCTGCACTATCCAACATTTTCCTATCGTCCGCTCACCGAAGCGCGAGACAAACAAAGATGAGCCTTCGTCGTCGTCTGAAAAATTCTCCGCTTGCAAAGTTGCAAGGCTAGCAGAGGAAGGAAAGAAACTAATGTCGTTCATACCCCCACCTGACATTCCCATGACTATTTCACTCCAAGAATTCAATGAACAAGTACGTGCCAAGGCGATGGAACCCACGCACTGCTGCCTGAGGGAGGGTTGTCACCGTCACGTGACTGCAACTCCAGAATTCGTCATCAAACGGCTCAGGAGGGTTGGATCCTATCAGTAGGGCTCACCCTTCTGTCCATGGTTGCTCCTCTTTTTATCTATTCATCTATTTATTTATTTATTAATGCACTCAGATATTTATTTATTTATTTCAAGTTTTTCAGCAAGTATGATTGATTCACACTCCATCAAAAGACCGAGAACGAAGTTCACGCAAGGATTTTTCTCTTACGCTTCCCACTCTGATTAAGTGTTTTCTTTAAGTGTTTGCGTAAAAATAGGCAGAATTGAGCAGGAGAAGAAGGATGAGGAGGACTTTTTCTCCATTTTTTCGCCCCGATTCTTACTAATGTTCGCCTCCTAACATACTTCCCTTTCAGTTCAACGAAAAGCAAGCGTTATTTATTTGTTAAAGTCGTTGAGTGAGCAAAACGAGGAAGAGGAGGAGGAAAAGAAGAAGAAGGAGATGAAGAAGAAGAAGAAGAAGAAGAAGAAGAAGAAGAAGAAGAAGAAGAAGAAGAAGAAGAAGAAGAAGAAGAAGAAGAAGAAGAAGAAAGGTTTTTTTTTTTTTTTTTTTTTTTTTTTTTTTTTTTTTTTTTTTTTTTTTTTTTTTTTTTTTTTTTTCAACTTTCCCGAGCCACTGAACGATTTTACCTTGATGCAGTGTCCGCAGTAATTCAATGCAAACTTTATATATCGCTGACTAAGAGGATTTTATTAATATTAATAATACAGTCGCTTGAATCCGAACTTGAATTAAAACATTTGTCCTTGATTGAAATGTTGATTATTGCGGCCCCGATTGAAACGGAAACTGCCGCTCTATTATATGATGAACTAAAGTTACCATGCGGCGGCAGAATGTCGACTGTGATATTGATACGACAACACTCATACGTGACTCGAAATCAGAGTAAGAAAAAATAGCAGGCTTTAAAGTTCCTGAGTTCCCCCCGCCCCCAAACTTTTTTTTTTTTTCCCGTACTCAAGCACTTTTTTAGTAGAATAGTTTCCACTCCGGCGTAGAGCTGAGTGTGAAGCAGAGAGATAAGTAAAATGGAATTGGTACTAATATCAAGAGATATAATACCGTCCAAAAAGAAAACATAACTTGAGTGGAAGTTCGGAAGTTAAAAACTTGAAAAAAAAACTGGTGGCAGTATGATTTTATTAATATTAAACAGTGTTTGCGTTAAAAAAAAAAATTAAAAAAAAAAAGTAACTTAAAAAAAATTGAAAAAAAAAGCAGGCTCTACGACTCTCGGTGGCAGTGGCAGGCATTAATATGTTATTTGTAGGCATCACCCCCCGGATAGCCGGTAAAAAGTACCCTTTTTCTGGTGTCAGGTGCACCTAGTTTTTTCCCATTATTTTCAATATCGTTTGGTCGGATTTGACAATGCCATTTTAACCTTGGTCTGTTGCCGTTTTCTTTTCGGCTTCACTGAGCTAATATAACGAGACATCATTCTCTTTTGGGGATTTGTGTCTGGTTGTATTACCGACTTTTTATTGAGCTATCTTCGGGGATTGTAACATTGGAGTCACCAGCACAAGGCTGATTTCTTTTCTGGCTTGTTTTTGGAACAGCAGAAAGAAAAATTGGACAGACCTATCTCTTCTGAGTAGGTGTTCCAAAAAACAAATACTCCAGCACATCCCCACACAGCTCTTTTTGCAAAACTAGACGTCTAGGCGTTTGTGAGTAGGTGTCTCAGTACCCTCTCCACAGCCTGTATCTGTGTCCTCACAAGGAGGCCAGACACCAGACCTCGTAGCTGTTCTTTTGTTCTCTCTTGAGACAGAGACAGAGTAGGTCAACAGACGTACAAACAAACACTCACAGATACAAACAAACTTGAAGGACACGAGCGTAGTACTCTACCTTTCAAGTCTGTGCACTTTGCTGCCTCTCAAACCACACACATCAGAGTATTTTTGCAAATCTCTGACTGTCTTTCGACAATAGGTCTGAACAAGTGTCAGACGACAAGTCGACTTCTCAAGGAGTGCTTCTCTAGCCTCTTTGACATTATCTGTACATAGGTCCTCGTACCTCATAACAGATACAACAACAAAAAGAGAAAAAGAAAAGAGGAGTGGAGAAGGAGATCAAATTTTCAGAGAAAGTCGTACAGATTACTTCTTTCTCACAAAAAAAAAAAAAAAAAAAAAAAAAAAAAAAAAAAAAAACAACACATAAGACATAGAGGTGAGACGCTCTCTCTCTATACTGTCTTTTCGTTTTTTCTCTCTATTCGTTCCTCATAGACGAACAGAGCAATTACTGGGTAGAAACAACTCTGTCTCATCCGTATTCCTTCAGCATCCATGTCTACTAGGTCTGAAGACTGGCAGGAAGGAGGGGGGAGAGTGAGCGAACCCCAGGAAACGAAGAGGAGTTCGTTGACTCTCATGCAGAAGGAGGAGATCTGGCACCTTCCTTTGACACAGGAGGAGCAGAGAATCAATTTTTTACTGCGCCTTCCTTTGACACAGGAGGAGCAGAGGAAGTCGAGGAGGAGCAGAAGGGAGGAGAGGAAGCGAGGTTTGTGGCCGAATATGGCAAACTAAGTAAGAAGGAGTTTGAGGAGAAGAAAGGGAAGGATGAGGCCTATAAATGGCTATACATTCCCCAAGAAATGCGATGGGGACAACCCTTGAAGAAGGAGGACATCTGTTACCCTCTCCCAAGGCAAGCTCTGCCTCTCGCAGAATTCCTCAGAGACGACGGTGCACAGTTACAGGTGCAACATGTCTCATTTGGGGACAATATGTCTTTACTGGAGCTACTCGACCTCTCATGGACAGTGTTTGAGTGTGCTATACTCTTTGAGTACCAGACTGGAAAGACTGTGCTGCCATGGAACACAAGAGCACTGGCTAGGTTGCTCGATCCTGGTCAGGACATTGATTCAATAAAGAGAGTGGAAAAGGAGTTTAAGTTCAGGAATCCAAAAGGACAGATCAATGTCATGGATGTGTCTCTGAAACTTATGGAGGCCAAGCTAGTGGACCTGGGTAAACTCCAACACACCCAGTTTGGCAGGGACCTTCACCCGGCCCTGAGGGAAATAGAAGGCGAAGCTGGAGGGGTGACGAGGATGAAGAAGCTGCATGCGGCCTTGGTGAAGGATGACGCATGGAAGAGGTGGGTCTTCACGAAGGATCATACGATCTTGGAGGGGACGGCCGCACCACCCCCCACCAATAAAGCGGGAGAGAAGGAGTTGGCGGAGAAGGCCTTGTTCCTTCGGAAGGCAGCTGAGATCCTGTCTTTTTTTCATCATGCCCAAGAGCTGTATATCAAAGAGCTAGCGGCTGAGAAAGAAAAGAAGGAGATGGAGGCAAAGATTGCATTAGCCAAGGCGGCGGGAACAAAGGGACCGAAATATTCCTCTGGATCTTATATGGCTCCCTCGGGCCGCTCCGCCCCGTCAGCCCACACAGCCCCTTCGGCCCCTGCGACTAGCTCAGCGCCTACCACTGTTATTGTCAACAGTAATGACAAAAAGGACAGACAGGCTATCATACAGGCCTTCCAAAAATATACAAAGTCCGATGCCACTGCTCTGACGCTGTATGCAGAGACAGCGAGTCAGAAGGACACGGATGCGAACCTTCGAGACAAGCTCAGAAGAATTGATGCTTGTATGAAGCAGCATCCAACGGACGAAACACAGGAGTATGAGGCGTTGTACACCTTGTTGGACCCATCAATCATCACACAAGGGTTTGATGTTGGGGAGTACAAGGCGATGAGAGCGGTAGAGGTGGCGGCTAGGAGAGCAGCCTCAGACCTGCAATGCACGGTGCCAGTTGCCGTCCTCTTGCAATACTTTAAAACTCATGGGTATCAGCACCTGTGCACTGGTACTTTGATTGGTTTGAGATTTTTCAAGAGGTGAACGAAGGGCTGGGCATTGGCACGAGGTTGGCAGCGATCCTCACTGAGGTCAGCGCCAAGTACGGGCTCTTTTATAGCCGGAAGTCTATCATTTTGTACTTCCTGAGTGCTTTGTGTACACGACACCCGAGCAAGCTCGCAAGGATCATATAGTCCTGTCCGACCTTCACGGCGGTGAAGACGGCGGATTTTTTAGAAACGAATATATACGAGAGGACTGTAGCGGCTACTCCGCCGGGCGACCTGTTCAAGGAGGTGCTCGACGCGTGTTCCGAATTGGACACGGCCACCGAGTCATTCTCCAGTGCCGCGACACAGGGGGTTGGAGGTGCTCAAGCAGCACATGCAACTCGAACGGCAGGTCTCAAGAGGGGGAGAGATGATGAGCCGACGCCGTGCTACCGCTATTTTTCATACATGGCGTGTAAGCATGAGGCACAGAAAGGAGTAGGCAATTGCCTCTTCAGCCACGACTCTCTTGATGATAGGCAGCGAAATCTTTTCCTTAGAGAGCTCGAAGGCATGAAAAAGACCATGTACGCCATGTACAAGAAGGAGTTGGAGGAGGGGAGGTGGAATGCGAATATGGTCTCGGATGCGGAGTTCCGGGAGGCCATCATTTACTTCCTTGACAGAATGAAGAGAAGGGAGAAGAGAGAGACATCGGGCCGATCAAAGGCGCCGACTAGAGGAGGAGGAGAGACGAGAGGATCGTCACGAGGGTCCCGAGGGACACCAAGAGGGGCGGCACCACGAGGACGAGGCTTTCGTGGAAGGGGAGGACGGACCCCAGCGCGCCCTCCCAGAGGACACGGATACTGGAATTATAGCACCAGTTCCAGCTCCAACTACCCCCAGCAAGCTTATACCGCTACGGAGGGGGGACGTCAAGACGAAGACACCGGCTCAGGTGAGCGTGTTGTCGTCGTAGACTGACGGGAGGAGAAGAGAGAGGAAAAGAAGAGAGAGAAGGAGATAAAAACCATTCTTTTTAATCCGACAGTCACAGTTATGCCTACTGTTGATGAACAGGATACGAACGGTTCCGTTCCTCCCAGACGTGAAGGTGAAGGCACACAGCCTCACAAGCCTCAAGGTAAGCACTTGCTAGTTCATCCTTCGAGAGCTAATATGATAAATGATGCGAATAGGAAGGCGAAGAAGGCGATGGAGGAGAGGAAGCCGAAACCAAAGGCTAGGTCTTCTCCTACGAAGAAGCAGCGGACCGTACCCCCGCCAAAGGACTCAATAGTCTCTGCTATAGACACGAGTACACTCGGTGTACCAGACTCTGTCCAAAAGACACTCGAGATACCGGAAGCCCCGGAGACTCAAGAAGTTAAGTTGGCGGAAAAGGGGGGAGAACGAGAAGAGGACAAGGAACTTGAGCTTAGACTCAAAACCCTAGAACGAAAAATTCATGTGCTAGCGGCTAGTTTACATAGACCAGACGCGCTATGCTACACTGACCTCTTTTGTGAAACTTTACAAACCACATTAAAAGTTGGTAATGATACGATGGCGAATATTAATATTGTCGGCCAGAAGTTTTTGAATAGTCACCGGACATGGGTGGACAAAAACATTAGAAAAACAAAGGGGACCCTAAAAGGGGTAGGCAGCCGTACGGAAATTACGGGCATCGTCACATTAATTTTCAAATTGAAATCCGGTCGAGTATATCGTGCGGACCTCTATGTTGTCCCCGATTACCACGGTTCAATCCTGCTGTCGTATGACCAATTGGCTACGATGGGGGCTGTGATCGATTGCGCCGCACGGCGGGTGATTTATGGAGTGAAGAATGGAGAGGAGGAGGATATTAATCCGATGACTGCTACTGACTCATACGAGGCTTTTGAGCTGATTCTAGCAACGGAGAGGAAAAAGTTGGCCTTCGTACATGAGGCAACTGAAGCCTATGTACACCCCTATGTCACAGTGCCGGAGGAACTGACCTGGACCGACAATTGGGAGACGGAGATGCAGGCGTATACGGTTACGATTCCCGCATGGGACAGAAAGTCTATTGATGACTTAGTCGTAGCGCGTAATGAGGAGCTAATATGTGTTGCGAAACAGTGCCCGTCGTTGGCCAGATTCGCAGAAGGTGGCGGGGCAGATGTCCATATTACTAATGGCTACTGTTACCATGCGAAGGTGTCAGATGAGAAGAGAGAGGCGTTTGTGCCAAGGAGGAAGGGGCGTATCCCCGATACTCCAGCGGATGACATTAAAACTTTTATCACGAACTTTTGGGGCGATGTGCCTACCTGGCCGCGCTCATTAACTGAAGTGAAAAAGTGTCTACGGACTCTATTTGAGAGTAACAAGCCGTATACTGTCATTCTGCCATACAATGAGAAGGCGATCTGGGCACAGGAGATAAGGGACCGGCTTATTGATCATCCTATACCTGTTCCTTCTCGCAAGCAACAGTTAGTGGTGGCTTGTCGACTCGGGTCTCGGGAGCAGAGCAGTGCATACAAGCAAAAGCTCAGAGCCCAGGACAAGTTGAAATTGATACCTCAAGCTTTCACATGCTTTGATGGTTTCTACACCCGTAAGGCTCCGATACAATACGCGAACCTTATTGATATGCTTGTCGGGCTGGGTCATGATGATGAGCCGGACACAGTCACGTATGAAAGAACGGGACTAGACGATTTGTCCGAGGAAGATTTGAGTTTGGAGGAGGACTTAGCGCCCCTCAAGGAGCATAAGAAGATGTCGGAGGAAGATTTCCAAGCGGCGGCGCGGAAAATTTTAGAAGGAGTGGGTTCGGAGAGAGAGAAGGCGTTTCTCAAAGCTAAGATGGAGGCGTACAGAGAAATTTTCGACCCTCCTCGGGCAGGTGGTGTAAAGTCGGTTGACTTCACTGCTGTCATTTACAAGATACCGGGTGCGGAGCCATCTCCGGCACCACGGAGGGCAAATTTGAGCATACATGAGGCAAAAATAGCGGAGGAGAATGTGAGACAGTTGCTCGATGAGGACTTTATTGAGAGATCTACATCTCCAATTGTCTCTCAACCGAAAATCGTCCCTAAGCCAGGAGGAGAATGGCGCTTGACGATCAATTATGCCCGTGTGAATAAGGTGCTAGAGGAAGAGAGAAATCCTCTGCCGACCTTAGAAGAAGGCAGAAGGGTGCTGCGGAATGCTAAATTCTATTCGGTCATTGACCTTAAGAACGGCTTCTGGCAGATACCACTGGACGAGAAATCCAGATGGCTGACTGCATTCGTTGTGGGTATGGAAATATACCAGTGGAAGGTGCTTCCAATGGGACTCAAACAGGCCCCGGGGCTCTTTCAGAAGGCGATGCAGAAGATGTTGAGCGGTCAATATGACGACCAGTCGGAGGATGGTTTTATGAGAAGGAGAGGACAGAAGGCGGGAGAATATGCATTTTGTTACATCGATGACATCATCGTATACTCTAACACAATGGAAGAGCATATCGATCACTTGTCAGATGTCTTCAGGCGCATCGGAGCATTTGGCCTGAAATGCAACCTAAAGAAATGTCAGCTTGCCAGGACAAGTGTGACGTATTTGGGTTACGAGATTTCTCATAATAGGGTCTCGATATCGCGCGAGAAGAGGGAGGAGATCATGAGTAGACAGTTGCCAAAGAATCGCACAGAGTTACACTCTTTTCTTGCGATGGCACAGTACTACAGCCAGTTCATACCCGATTGGGGTGCAACTCGGGCTAAGCTGGAGAAGATGATTGATTTTGGAGACTTTGAGAAGTGGGATGAGGAGGCTTTGCAGGCGTTTAATACGCTCAAAGATCTCATTTACAAAGATCCCAAGGACGGCAGATTAGTACTTATGATGCCCGACTTTACGAAGCCGTTCGTAGTCGACACGGATGCATCTAAGTTTGCGATTGGCGCGGTGCTGCAACAGGAAGATGAGGAGAAAAAGTTGCGCCCGATCATGTTTATTAGTAGAAAGCTGTGTGCGGCGGAGCGAAATTACTGCACGCGACAGAGGGAGGCGTTGGCAGTAGTATGGGCTCTCAAGAGGCTCAGAGAATACTTGTGGGGAGGACCTCTATTCACGGTTAGGACCGATCATCACAACCTTCTTTGGTTGATGAATCATGAACAAACCGGCCGTTTGGCGCGGTGGCAAGCTTTCTTGTCATGTTTCAATTTCACGATGGTCTACTTACCGGGAAAGCGAAACGTAGTCGCTGATAGCCTTTCCAGGCTAGAGTTTCAGTCGGAGGTGTCGGCTCTCGTATCATCAGTGGAGATGATGGACCTGTCCACGGACAAGGTATACGAGGTGAGCCACATAGAGGCGATGCAGATGGCAAGAGGCGTTCGTTATGACCGCACGGGTCTACGATATAGTCCTCAAGGCCCGGAGCATGGCATATGCTGTGAGGCGCATGTTCTCGAAGACGCTGAGTGGTCTTATGAGGCATACGAGAACGCGAAGGCGAATATAAAAGAAGAGGAGGAGACGACTGAGGTCTGTACTGAACCTCCACAGGAAAATCGAAGCGAGCTTGATGAAGACCCGGAAAGGGTAGGAGTAAGGTTGGAGGACGGTACTATTCATATCGCCTCGCCTACCGCGTGGAGGCAGCAACAGGCGACGGATCCGGAGTTCAAGGAGCTCATAACGTTATACAAGAACCCTAATGAGCTTAAAAAGACTCCACAGATCAAAGATCAGATGAAGGAGATGGCGTGGAGAGATGGGCTATTGTGGTACAAGGGCCAGCATGGCAAATTTGCATCACAGCCTGACAAATGGACTCTCTGGGTACCAGAGAAGTTGAGGCGCTTTATATATGTCGCAGCCCATAACTGCCCCTTACTGGCACATCCGGGTCGACAAAGAACTCATTGGTTCATAGCGAGGCGATTTTGGTGGAAAGGGATGAAGGAGGAGATAGACAGGGAAGTGGACGCATGCATCCCATGCAAAACCACAAAGACACCGCTGAAGGCGAACTTTGGCCTGATCGGTACATTCCCGTTACACGCCGGGATGTTTGAATTTTTACACATCGATCATGTGGGACCTTTCCCCGAATCGGCAGAAGGGTACAGATACCTCCTTACGGCTATTGACAGAGCCACCAATTATGCGTGGATCATTCCTGTCAAAGACGTTACCGGCAAAACGACGGCCGAAGCGCTGATCGATAGGATCATCTCACAGATCGGAGTACCAAGAAAGATATGTTCTGATCGAGGCTCGGACTTTAATAACGAGGTCATCGACAAACTATCTAAGTACTACGGGATGAAATGGCAATATGTTACTGCCTATAACCCGAGAGCGAATGGCAAGATCGAGCGGGTACATAGACCTCTCAAAGCCTCGCTTAAGATGTACTGTATGAAGAAGGAGAATCAGAGAGCCTAGGTGGAGGCAGCACCTTCATTTGCCTTTGCAATGAACTGTCTACCCTCATCGGCAATAGGAGGAGCCAGGAGCTCAGTCTCGCCATATCAATTGGTTTACGGCCGAGAGCCTAATATCCCAACCTACTTCTGCATCCAAAAGACACTTGGGCAGATGAGGATGAGTTGTTCGGGATGAGACTAAGAGCGAAGATGGAGGCGGAACAAATAGTTGCGGCGCACAGGGAGGCGGAGCGCAGAAAGACTGACGCACAAGGAGTGCGACAAGCGCACTTAGATCAAGTCCGTTTCCAGGTTGGGGATATTGTACTCTTGTACCATCCTCAAGTCCCTAAGGGGGTTAGCTCTAAGCTGTTTACCCACTGGAAAGGACCATACCAGATCATGGAACAGATGGGACCTCTGAATTATAAGATCAGGGGTAGAGGGAAGGTGCAGATTGTGAATGTTCGAAGGCTGATCAAATATGACCCCTTCTTACTTGAGGATGAATCCGTTGAGGAGGCGTTGAAACGGATGAAGGAGGACTTCCAAGAGGTACCGCCTATACAGAAGGAGGATACCTTAGAGGAGGAGAATGCCTATCGGGCACCGGTCACGGAGAAGGAGGAGACCGAGAAGGAGAGTAAGGAAGACTCAAGCCGCAAAAGCGCGGCGGGGACTCAGTCTAAAGCCCCCATAGTCCGCGGCGGTACCAAGGAGAAGTTCACGGAGGCGCAGAGGAGGAGAGCGCAAAACGATCTCATCTTCGACCAACCGAGGAAGGTGGCAAGGTCGATGCGAGCGACGGATGTCCATGGAGGAGGAGGGGAGAAGGACACTAACCCGAACGCGGGTAATGTGGACATTCGACATGTGCGATGGAAGGAAGGAGAGGCGATTGCGGCCATCAAGTGGGTCCGAGACGCTTTTATCTGTTGAGACCGGCAGAATCTCATGTTGCCGATGACACTCTCTCAGATCTTTATCTCATGCGAGCTGTGGCGGTCCCGCAGACTACACGGGCAGCACGGACATCGAAGAGATCCTTAGCAGCAAAAACGATACAACCGGTACTCCATTTTTGGAGAAGCATGGACCCTGTTGAGGATCCAAAAGCTAGACAATATTTACCGGTGTACAAAGACGCGAAAAATCTCGAGACATGGGATGATACTATTACCCTTCGAGACCACACTGCGTGGACTATTCAGTCACTGCCTAGAGGAGTGCTTGATATTCCTTTTGACTTATCTTTGGGCGCCATCCCTAACAAAATATGGGACATTCTGGAGGAGTCGAAGTTTGACTTGACTTTTGTTGGCGGCCCGCCACCTGGCAAAGGGGTTCGCGCAAGGCGACGAAGGCAGTAAGTGACATTTTTTTCTTTTATCACGCGTCGGACATTGAAAGCTGCATGTGGATTAATCTCATAGTGCCCATGTCAGATCATGTCTTATTAAAATGTTTTTATACCATTGTTGTTACTTGGCATTTTTATCGCAACATATGAGTGCGAGGGTCAATCGGCAAATGGATACGACACCGTATAAGGGGATCGCTTGTGAGTTTAGCGATGGTGTTCCTGGTACGACCCTGCTTCAAGTATCCAGGGTGATGTTCTCAAAAAATGTTCTCATAGTAGACATATTAAATTTTTTTCTTTGGATATACTTAATATCGTCATACCAGCACGGTCCGTCTCTACTTGTGTCGGCATATCGCATGGTCGGGCTCACTCACCCCGGCTTTGGATATAGTTATTAGGTCTGGCCCCCTAGTACTATATTAAGGTAACCGATTGAATACAAGGGTATGTTATTAAAAGACAATGTATTTACTGATCGGAAGTGTTTTTGGCGAAGGAGAAAAATTATAACGCTGCTTTTATTGCAATAGTAATACTATTTGTTCTTGACATACTGCCTCAGAAGAATTAAGTTACGGGGGGGACAACAAGTGTGGAAGGAGGAGTTTTTATTTACAAAAACGAGGCTGGAGATTTATAGTTGACTCGTGTCTGGCGTATGCGTTTTATATATCCACTGCACCGTCTATCCGTGGGTTAATGCACTTAGTTGCGACACCCCGTAGCGTTTGTGCAGAAAAGAAATCAGCAATTATATGACGAAAATATTGCATATTTCCGTCAAAAAAAAACGGGAAGGGGTACTGTAGGCATCACCCCCCGGATAGCCGGTAAAAAGTACCCTTTTTCTGGTGTCAGGTGCACCTAGTTTTTTCCCATTATTTTCAATATCGTTTGGCCGGATTTGACCTAATGCCATTTTAACCTTGGTCTGTTGCCGTTTTCTTTTCGGCTTCACTGAGCTAATATAACGAGAAATCATTCTCTTTTGGGGATTTGTGTCTGGTTGTATTACCGACTTTTTATTGAGCTATCTTCGGGGATTGTAACATATTAAAACAGTGTTCAAGTGGTGTTTGCGTAAAATAAAATTAATAATAATAATAATAATAATAGTGCTTCTCTGTCTATGGCTGATGCATTTCTGCACATGCGCCTCCATCGTCTCACCCGTGAGGGGAGTACGAAGAATTGACGATAAGCTCTAATGACACCCCCGCAAGGGCAGTTCCAACACTTCCAGACGGGCCGGTATGTTCAATGAAAATACTGGTCCAGAAATAGACCGGTATGTTCAATGAAAATACTGGTGGCACCGACGGGAATCGAACTGGCGACAGGGCCCAGATGGTAGAACTTGACCACTGGGCTATCACGGTGTCCAAAATAATAATAATAATAATAATAATAATAATAATAGTGCTTCTCTGTCAATGGCTGATGCATTTCTGCACATGCGCCTCCATCGTCTCACCCGTGAGGGGAGTACGAAGAATTGACGATAAGCTCTAATGACACCCCCGCAAGGGCAGTTCCAACACTTCCAGACGGATCGGTATGTTCAATGAAAATACTGGTCCAGACGGATCGGTATGTTCAATGAAAATACTGGTGGCACCGACGGGAATCGAACTGGCGACAGGGCCCAGATGGTAGAACTTGACCACTGGGCTATCACGGTGTCCAATAATAATAATAATAATAGTAATAATAATAATAATATATATATAAATATATATATATATATATATATATATATTGATCTGTCATGGCTGAGCCGAGGGCCATGCGCCTCCATCCCTCGACCCAACAGGGACTACAGTGAGTATGTTGGGTAGTGAAGAGTGACTCTAACCATCCTGCATAGAAGGCCCCAAAAGGAAGTCCCTACTACCCGCACAGTGTCGGGTATCTTGCAGGAAATCAACTACAAATGATTGATCTTCCCCGCGTGAGAGCTCCACGAGACTGGGTAGGTCCCGCATGGAGGTACTCACAGGGGTAGCAGACATTTCATGCGGTCTGCCAGCGCATGAGGACGTTTTGTGGTAAGTATCTGGGACGCCTCGAAACCCGTCACCACCCCTAGATCGCGGAATGTAAATACCCCTTTGATCCCACGTGGTGTATGTCTTATAAAAAACAACACAACGACATGGCCTCGGAACCAACACAACAACATAGCCTCGGAACCCACATCGACATAGCCTCGGAACCCACACAACAACAGAGCCTCGAAACCAACACAACTACATAGCCTCGGAACCGACACAACAACATAGCCTCGGAGCCAACACAACGACATAGCCTCGAAACCAGTGGGAAGAGGCCCAACCACCTCCTCTTCCCGTGGGGTGCCATACTGTGCACCCCTCCATAATAATAATAATAATAATAATAATAATAATAATAATAATAATAATAATAATAATAATAATAATAATAATAGTGCTTCTCTGTCAATGGCTGATGCATTTCTGCACATGCACCTCCATCGTCTCACCCGTGAGGGGAGTACGAAGCATTGACGATAAGCTCTAATGACACCCCCGCAAGGGCAGTTCCAACACTTCCAGACGGGCCGGTATGTTCAATGAAAATACTGGTCCAGACGGATCGGTATGTACAATGAAAATACTGGTGGCACCGACGGGAATCGAACTGGCGACAGGGCCCAGATGGTAGAACTTGACCACTGGGCTATCACGGTGTCCAATAATAATAATAATAATAATAATAATAATAATAACAATAATAGTGCTTCTCTGTCAATGGCTGATGCATTTCTGCACATGCGCCTCCATCGTCTCACCCGTGAGGGGAGTACGAAGAATTGACGATAGGCTCTAATGACACACCCGCACGGGCAGTTCCAACACTTCCAGACGGACCGGTATGTTCAATGAAGATACTGGTGGCACCGACTGGAATCGCACTGGCGACAGGGCCCAGATGGTAGAACTTGACCACTGGGCTATCACGGTGTCCAAATAACAATAATAATAATACTATATCTGAGGCGTACTGATGCGCTAATGGCATATCCTCAACGGACATAAGCCTCCAATACCCTTGTTCGAGGTCCTCCACCCCCCCGTGTCAGTCTCTCGCCTGATGATCGGGGCCACCGATGGAGCTCCTGAGGGCAAGACTGCGGGGAGGACCTCGATTTACTGTCAGAACTGATCATCATAACCTGTTATGGTTGATGAATCATGAACAGACGGGACGGCTGGCGCGGTGGCAAGCGTTCTTGTCTTGTTTCGATTTTACAATGGTCCATCTACCGGGGAAGCGAAATGTGGTCGCTGATAGCCTCTCTAGGCTAGAGTTTAACTCAGAAGTATCGGCGTTGGTGTCCACGGTGGAGATGGAAGACTTGTCCACCGACAAGGTGTATGAGGTCAGCCACATTGAGGCGATGGAGATGGCGAGTGGAGTCCGATATGACCGCACAGGTCTACGGTACAGTCCACAAGGCCCGGATCACGGGATATGTTGTGAGCTACATACCCAGGACGCTGAGTGGTCCTATGAGGTATATGAGAATGCGAAGGCGAACATAAGAGAGGAAGAGGAGACGCAGGAAGTTTATGCGGAGCCTCCTCAAGAGCGGAGAAGTGACCTAGACGATGACCCGGAAAGAATCGGGGTACGGCTAGAAGATGGTACTATCCATATAGCCTCGCCTACCGCATGGAGGCAACAACAGGCTCAAGATCCGGAGTTTAAAGAACTGATACAGTTATATCAGAACCCGGATGAGCTACGGATGACGAAAGCGATCAAAGATCAGATGAAGGAGATGGGATGGAGAGATGGTCTACTGTGGTACAAGGGCCTTCACGGTCGCTATGCGTCACAGCCGGACAAATGGACCCTTTGGGTACCGGAGAGTCTGAGACGATTAATATTTGTCGCAGCCCACAATTGCCCACTTTTGGCGCATCCGGGTCGACAAAGAACTCACATGTTCGTAGCGAGGCGATTCTGGTGGAAGAAGATGAAGGAGGAGATAGATCAGGCGGTGGATGCATGCATCCCGTGCAAGATAAACAAAACACCACTGAAGGCAAATTTCGGCCTGATTGGCGAATTTCCTCTTCATGCGGCGATGTTTGAGTTTATACACATTGATCATGTGGGACCTTTCCCAGAATCGAAAGATGGTTACAAGTACCTCCTCACGGCTATTGACAGAGCCACCAACTATGTGTGGATCATCCCTGTCAAAGACGTTACCGGCAAGACGACGGCCGAGGCGCTGATCGATAGGATCATCTCACAGATCGGAGTACCAAGAAAGATATGTTCTGATCGAGGCTCGGACTTTAATAACGAGGTCATCGACAAACTATCTAAGTATTACGGGATGAAATGGCAATATGTTACTGCCTATAACCCGCGAGCAAATGGGAAAATCGAGCGGGTACACAGACCCCTCAAAGCCTCACTAAAGATGTATTGCACGAAGAAGGAGAATCAAAGAGCATGGGTCGAGGCAGCACCATCATTTGCGTTTGCAATGAACTGTCTACCCTCTACGGCGTTAGGAGGCTCGAAGAGCTCAATCTCGCCATATCAGTTAGTATATGGGCGTGAGCCTGATATCCCGACTTCGCTCCTTCACCCAAAAGACACTTGGGCGGATGCGGATGAGTTGTTTGGGATGAGACTTAGAGTGAAGATGGAGGCGGAACAAATAGTCAGGGCGCATAGAGAGGCGGAGCGCCGAAAGACTGATGCTGAAAGGATGCGACAAGCGCACTTGGATCAGATCAAGTTCCAGGTCGGGGATATTGTACTATTGTACCATCCTCAAGTCCCGAAGGGAGTCAGCTCTAAGCTGTTCACTCACTGGAAATGACCTTATCAGATTATGGAACAGACGGGACCTCTGAATTACAAGATCAGGGGTAGAGGGAAGGTGCAAATTGTGAATGTAAGAAGGCTGATTAAGTATGATCCCTTCTTACTGGAAGATGAATCCGTTGAGGAGGCGTTAAAACGGATGAAGGACGATTTCAAAGAGGTGCCGCCCATCCACAAGGAGGCTGGCATAGACCAAGACGATGCTTATCGGGCACCGATAGCTGAGAAGGAGGAGAGTGAGGTGGACAGCAAGGAGAAGACTGACCGCATAAGCGCGGTGGGGACTCAGTCCAAGTCTCCGCGAGAGCATAGCGGAAAGAAGGAGAAGATCACAGAGGCGCAGCTAAGGAGAGCGCGGAATGATCTTATCAACGACCAACCGAGGAAGGCGATGAGGTCGATGAGATCAAAGGACGTCCACCAGGAGGAGGAGGGGACGGACACTGACCCAAACGCGGGCAACGTTGAGATTGTCCATGAGCGATGGAAGGAAGGCGATGCGATAGCAACCATCGCATGGGTGAAAAATGTTTTCTATCTGATGAGACCAGCGGAACAACATGTCGCTGATGACACTCTCTCAGACTTATACTTGATGCGGGTCGTGGCGGTCCCACGACAGATGCGTGTCACACGGACACTCAAAATATCATCAGCCGCAAAGATAGTACAACCGATACTCCAGTTCTGGAGAAGTATGGACCCGGTTGAGGATCCAAAGGCAAGACATTATCTGCCAGTATATAAAGACGCAAAAAGTCTCGAGACATGGGATGATACAATTACTCCCAGAGACAAGGATTACACTGCGTGGACCATTCAGACACTGCCAAGAGGAGTGCTTGATGTCCCTTTTGAATTATCGTTGGGCGGAATCCCTAATAAGATCTGGGACATTCTCGAACAGTCAAAGTTCGATCTGACTTTTGTTGGTGGTCCTCCACCAGGCAAAGAAATCCGCGCCAGACGACGAAGGCAGTGACAAAGAAACTATTTTTCTTTATGCGTCTCAAATAAACTGATTGATTGCCCACGGCGTATCATGATTTGATCATGCATCATCAGTTATCAATATGAATATTAAAAAGACTCAGTGATATAACTTGGCATTCGATCGCAACACATACGAGTGCGAAAGGTCGATCGACGATGATACTACACCGTATACGGGGATCGCTAGTGTATTGAGCGATGGTGTTCCCGGGTATGACCCTTTCCAAGTCCTGGGATGATGTTCTCGAAAATGAAATGTTCTCTGAAACTTTCATTAAATTATTTTTTACGATAGATTATATACTGTCGTACCTGAGCACGGTCAATCTCTACTTGTGTCGGTATATCGCAGGGTCGGGTACATACACCTCGACTTCGGATATAGCTATTAGGACTGGCCCCCTAATACTATATCATAGGATATCCGCCTTATACAAGGGTATGTCATTAAAAAAGACAATGTACTTACGATCTCCCTGTGAATAATAATAATAATAATAATAATAATAAGAAGAAGAAGAAGGAGATCAAGGGGGGAATACAGCACCACGTTGCTTGTATTTTTTATTAATAGTACGTTTGTTCTTGACATACTGCCGAAAAAAAATTTTGAGGGGAAGGAGTTCAAAATTTACAAGAAAGGCTAGAGAATCCGCTTTGACGTGCCGTATGAGGATATATTTATCGTCTTTTAGCGTCTATCCGTGGGTCGATGCGCTGTGTGGCATGACTCCATAGCGCATACTATTTGCAGAAAGAAATCAGAAGGTGTATGACGAAAATGCTATTTCCGTTATAAAATCGGGAGGGGGTACTGTAGGCATCACGCCCCGGATAGCCGGTAAAAAGTACCTTTTCCTGGTGACAGGTGCACCAGCTTGTTTTTCAGTATTATTTGTCCGGATTGGACCTGATGCCATTTTATTTCTGGTCTGTTGCCGTTTTCCTTTTTGGCTTCACTGAGCTAATACAACGAGACATCATTTTCATTCTTGAGGACTGTGTTTGGTTGTATTACCGACTTTTTTTCGAGCTATCGTTGGGGGCATTACAGTATGCCAGTATGTATGTATGTATGTATGTATGAATGTATGTATGCGGTATGTATTACAAGTCTTGACTGACCCCTGCGAAGAAATTACCAACCGGCATTCACTTGAATATTGTACACACACGGTTGTCATTAGACACCGACCGTAGGCCCCGGGCTCGGAAATATTTCCGAGAGTATGATCTGAGAAGTTTACAAAAAGACTCTGGACATGATTGGTCAATTCCAGTTTATTTAGTATACTTTCCTCGGACTCTCTGTCTCTTGCAAAACACTGCCACGGAACTTATGATACAAATTCTGATAACTAACGACTCTGAGAAAATTTCGAGTTGGTAAGACTTAGTTTTGTAGCCGCTGCCGCTGCCGCTGAGTTTGGAGATTTTCAAGTCAGTCTGAGAAAAATCGAAGTAAAAAAGCGGATGACTGCCACTTGACCAGGCAATTGCTGAGTTTCGACCCATCAATATTATTTCCTCAGCTATCATGTGATTGGAACTTGTGACTCGTGACAGGAAAAAGGGGTCCAGGTGGGAAAAAAGTACATATGAGAGAAAAAAGCAATAGTTAACATTTTCTAAAAAGCTAACAGGTAAAGGGAAGTAAATTGATCTGTTAAGCAGTTGCCACGGTAAACTTGACAGTAACAACTACAAGTTATTATATTAATATGACAGTTCAAGTGATAAATAAACGGGCTCGGAAAAGTTTATACTAGGCTATGATCAATATTATTTCCTCAGCTGACAGTGATTGAAACCGGAAAAAGTGGTGCAGGTGGGAAAAAGGTAGACATGGGCCCCGAGAAAAAGGCCGGCAACAGTT
>WBZZ01003116.1:0-2500 GCA_019918135.1 Paulinella micropora | reverse complement strand
ACTGATGATGCATAATCAAATCATGATAAGCTGTAGGCAATCAATTAGTTTATTAGTGACGCTTGGAGAAAAAAATAGTTTCTTTGTTATTGCCTTCGTCTTCTGGCGCGGATTTCTTTGCCTGGTGGAGGGCCACCAACAAAAGTCAAATCGAGCTTTGACTGTTCGAGAATGTCCCAGATCTTGTTAGGGATTCCGCCCAACGATAAATCAAAAAGGATGTCATGACACGCGTTTTTCGTGGGACTTCCACGACCCGCATCAAATATAGGTCTGAGAGAGTGTCATCAGCAACATGTTGTTCCGCTGGTCTCATCAGATAAAAAGCGTCTTGCACCCATGCGATGGTTGCTATTGCGTCGCCTTCCTTCCATCGCTCATGGACGATCTCGACGTTGCCCGCGTTTGGGTCAGTGTGGGTCTCCTTGTCCTCCTGGTGGACGTCCCTTGATCGCATCGACCTCATCGCCTTCCTCGGTTGGTCGTTGATAAAATCATTCCGCGCTCTCCTTAGCTGCGCCTCCGTGATCTTCTCCTTCTTTTCGCTGTGATCTCGCGGGGTTTAGACTGAGTCCCCGCCGCGCTTATGCGGTCAGTCTTCTCCTCACTGCCAACTTCACTCTCCTCCTTCTCAGCTATCGGTGCCCGATAAGCATCTTCTTGGTCTATGCCAGCCTCCTTGTGGATGGGCGGCACCTCTTTGAAATCATCCTTCATCCGTTTTAACGCCTCCTCAACGGATTCATCTTCCAGTAAGAAGGCACTCCCACGCAGTGTAGTCCTTGTCTCTGGGAGTAATTGCATCATCCCATGTCTCGAGACTTTTGCGTCTTTATATACTGGCAGATAATGTCTTGCCTTTCGATCCTCGACCGGGTCAATACTTCTCCAGAACTGGAGGATCGGTTGCATTATTTTTGCGACTGATGATATTTTGAGTGTCCGTACTTAATCAGCCTTCGTACATTCACAATTTGCACCTTCCCTCTACCCCTGATCTTGTAGTTCAGAGGTCCCGTCTGTTCCATGATTTGATAAGGTCCTTTCCAGTGAGTGAACAGCTTAGAGCTGACTCCCTTCGGGACCTGAGGATGATACAATAGTACAATATCCCCGACCTGGAATTTGATCTGATCCAAGTGCACTGCGCTTGTCGCACCCCTTCAGCATCAGTTTTTCGGCGCTCCGCCTCTCTATGTGCCCTGACTGTTTGCTCCGCCTCCATCTTTACTCTAAGTCCCATCCCAAGCAACTCATCCGCATCCGCCCAAGTGTCTTTTGGGTGAAGGAGCGAAGTCGGGATATCAGGCTCACGCCAATATACCAGCTGATATGGCGAGACTGAACTCTTCGAGCCTCCTAACGCCGTACAGCCTCAGGCACTATGGGGACAAATACCAAAATAATTTCCTGGCAATGAAATGATTTCCAGTGGTTGGAAATATTATTTCCAGGGTACAAAATAATTTCCAGTCTGTTAAAATGGTTTCCAGTAGCTAGAAATTTGTTTGAACACTGGAAATTATTTTGTACCCTGAAAATAATATTTCCAGCCACTGGAAATAACTTCTGGGCACTGGAAATAATATTTTCAGATACTGGAAATATTTTCTAGTATTGAGAATATTTCCAGTGGCTGGAAACAATTTTTTTTCATAGCGGGAAATGTTTTTTTGCTGGAAATATTTCCATGTACTGGAAATATTTCTAGTCACTGGAAATATTTCCAGCCACTGGAAATAGTTCCAGTGGCTGGAAATATTCCAGTAGCTGGAAGTATAGTAAATATTTCCAGCCACTGGAAATATTTCCAGTCACTGGATATATTTCCAGTGGCTGGAAATATTCCAGTAGCTGGAAGTATAGAAAATATTTCCAGTCACTCGAAATATTTCCAGTGGCTGAAAATATTTCCAGATTCTAAAATTATTTCCAGTGGCTGGAAATATGTCTACATTTTCGAAATATTTCCCAGGTACAAAATATTTCCAGTCACTGGAAATATTTCCAGCCACTGGAAATATTTCCAGCCACTGGAAATATTTCCAGTGGCTGGAAATATTCCAGTAGCTGGAAGTATAGAAAATATTTCCAGTCACTCGAAATATTCCAGTGGCTGGAAATATTTCCATATTCTAAAATTATTTCCAGTGGCTGGAAATATATCTACATTTTCGAAATATTTCCAAGGTACAAAATATTTCCAGTCACTGGAAATATTTCCAGCTATTTCCAGCTACTGGAAATATTCAAGTAGCTGGAGGTATAGAAAATATTTCCAGTGGCTGGAAATATTTCCAGTGGCTGGAAATATTTCCAGCTTCTAGAATTGTTTCCAGTGGCTGGAAATATGTCTGCATGTTCGAAATATTTCCAAGGTACAAAATATTTCCAGTCACTGGAAATATTTCCAGCTTCTACAATTATTTCCAGTGGCTGGAAATATATCTACATTTGGGAAATATTTCCAAGGTACAAAATATTTCCAGTCACTGGAAAT
>WBZZ01003115.1:102500-106093 GCA_019918135.1 Paulinella micropora | reverse complement strand
ATTATTATTATTATTATTATTATTATTTTATTATTATTATTATTATTATCATTATTATTATATTATATTATTATTATTATTATTATTACTATTATTATTACTGGAGGGGTGCACAAGATGGCACTCCATGGGAAGAGGAGGTGGTTGGGCCTCTCCCCACGAAGGTGACCGCTTGGGGAGGGCGGTCACCGGGATATGCGCAACTCTCAACTGGGCATTTACTCGGTAGGGGTTCGGCCAGGCAGGTTGTGGGGTTGTCTGTTGGATTGTTGGTTGGCTCGTTTTTCTTGGCTGTTGGTTTGGGTCTGGTTTCCTGGTTAGCCCATTTTCGCCGAATTTCCTGCCGAGTAAATGCCTGGGGGCTTCCAGTTCCGGTTTGGTGATCTTGTTGAGGTGAGCATTCGGAGGAAACAGTACCGAGATGGGTTGAAGATAGGATTCACATTGAGCCGAGATGGGGCTGAGTTGACCTGTTCCAACTCGGCTCCATTTCGGCTTCATGTTAATCCTATCTTCATCCTATCTGGGTTTTGTCTCCTCCCTATCTTCGCTTCTTCGGGGTTGCCTAACTGGAACACATGATGAGCGCACGTTGGAGAGGGGCTTCAGTCGGTCCCAATGCCTTGCCAGTGCCTTGCTGCGTTGCCGTGCCTTGCCCCATGCATTCACACCCTCCACCGTTGCATTTCTAACTGAGCAGCTTCGGCTGGGATTACTATACTTGTCTGTAAGACCCTATAGGTACCGCTAGGTTCGCGCCTTCTATACCCACGTGGGGGAAGGAGTTTCAGCGGCACGCCGTCCGATCTGGCTCCACTCGGGGACACCCGTACCTCATGATGTGTATTGTTAGGAGCAGCTGAAAGTCCATAAGGCATGAGAGTAGAGGCGTTGGCGATGCGATGGAGAGTGTGTGTAGTGCGTGAGGCAGGTTCTGGCGACGCTGGGGGTGCTGGCGGGCGCCGAAGGGCACGAAGCGACGCGGCTGCGTCCAGTGACACCGGCGGAAATGCGTGTAGTGTGTGTTGCAGATACCGCCGATGCTATTTGCATGGACGGGCGCTTTCCTCGGCGTAAAGAGGCGCGGCGGTGATGGCCAGCGACATTGGCCGTCTACTACTCTCAATGGATTACAAATACGCGAAGCACGGAGCTACCACTGTGGCCCTTATGGGACAAGGTAGAATCGCCGAAGACCTGGACAATCCCCGTGGGAATGCCTCTTCGACGGGCTCTGGCCCGATGTCCCAGGATGGGAGGATGAGGGCTCGCGTATATGACGGAATTCCTGAACCACGTGGAGAGGCTATCTTAGCTGCGCCTCATCCTTCCTCCCCAAACCTGGCACACGGGTCGGCGCTTCAACATAAGGCGAGCGGCGCTATGTGGCAGATGGCACCGCCGCCTCGACGGTACCGGCGGGTAGATCGGTACGACAAGGACGGGCGTAATCTGATTGTCTGGGGGCTCTCAGAACGCGCCAATCTACAGGAGATCGCCTCCAAAATGAGCGGTCTTGGTCTGGTGGTCCCGGTAATGGAGTGGCAAGGCCAGCGAATGTCTCGTCACCTGGAGCTGGTCTACGAGGACGATGACAGCAGGCAGACGGCGTTGCAGCAACTCAAACATCTCAAATTCTTCGGCAGAGGGGTCAATGTGGCCCTTGGGCGCAGGTTCAGGGACAGGGAACGTGTCCGAAGGCTTATTCGCATCCATCTGCGTGGGGAAGCGGCGGTCCGGAAGGAGGAAGCTGCGACGGGATATCGCGTCTTGCCTCTGCATGAAGAATGTGTCGATGATGTGCAGGTGGTGTCTTCGGAATTGGCTGCCGATGCACCTAAGTGTGTGTCTGAGTGTGCTGATATGCATGTGGTGCCCCTGCATTCGGCGGCCAGTGCAGTGGGGGACCAACCTGCGCAAGCACCTGCAGAGGGGGGCAGCACGAGGGCGGAAGCCAAGCGCGGCCGTCGGGTCCGGAAACGAGCCAAGAAGCACCGCTCCAAGCAGTTCGATACCGGCTTCAAGCTACTCGTCGCGAGTCACAACTGGCAGGGTAAAACGGGATACGACAACGTAGGCACGGCGGAATGGGCATCATTCTACAAGCACGAGGGCTGGCTAGTCATCGGGGCTCAGGAGCACCGCATGGGCAAGAAGCAACTTTCCAAATGCAGCCTGGATGGATTCCGGATTTTTGGAAAACCTGCGGAGGTCAGCGAGAAAAATCGCTGCAAGGGTGGGGTTCTATTCGCGGTGGCTAACTTCCTTGGTCCGTATTGCAACCTGGTGTCAGCCCCCGTCGACCACCGGCAGCAAGTGTGGCTGCGTATCGCCTCGGGTGTTACCGGCGCTCAGGATATCTATGTGGGCAACGGCTACTTTCCCCAGGACACGCAGGAAGAAGAGTCGTCAGAGGCGTATGCGGCCTGGCAGGCAGCTATAGCTTTTTTTGGAGCCAAAGGTCTTGTGGTCACGGTGGCGGATGCCAACGCGAAGCTCGGGCCGGCATGCAGCCGAAAAGAGGAGGGCATCGTCGGTCAACACGGGGAGGTCGATGATAAGGGAGCACCGGTACGTTCGGAGAACGGCAAGAGACTCGCGGCTGTCCTCGTCGCTACGGGCCTGCGAAATCTGAGCGGCTTCTCGTGCCCAGTGGAAGGGTCCTACTGGTGGTCCCGGCGTGAGCAGCGCGGCATGGGCACAGGCAAGCACCTCCTCGATTACATCTGCGCGTCGCCTGGCTTGGCATCTGGAGCAAAGTTCGGAGTATGCGAAGATGATCTTGATACGGACCACAAGGCAGTATGGGCCGAACTGACGTGGAGCGGCCAGCGCCGGCCAAAGCGGGCTGCGAAACCTTACAGGTCCTTTCGTGTTGATAAGCTTATTGGTGCTGGTGTCTCGGGTAATGATCACGCTGCGAAGCAAGCGCTGGATTATCTACGCGACAAGTTCGATGACGTATTCCAGCATTGCCTACAGAAGCTTGGAGTGCATCAGCTGCCTGAGCTTGACCTATCGGGTGGTGCCGACAGCCAACGGGTGGTAGATGACGTCACCGAGCGAGTGGCGCAGTCCTTCCGAATGGCGGCGCACCGGGTCCTTGGCTCCAGATGTATACGACCCCGTTTCACCAACAATTGGTTCGACGGGGAGCTAAAGGAGCTCATTCAGCAGCGCCGGGAGGCCTACGCAGCATACAGGAGGGATGAATCGAATGCGGAAGCCCGTCTGAATTGGCTACGGCTCCGCAAGCAAATTCGGAAGGCAACTCGGGCCAAGAAGTCCGCCTCCTTCAAGCAAGTGCAGGAAGAAGCGGTCAAATGTCAACGCGAACAATCCTCAAAGCGCTTTTGGCTACTCGCGAAGCGGCTTGGCGGGGCACGCAGAACGAAGGTCTCCGCGCCGGTGCAAAGGGAGGATGGCTCACTGGCGTGTACGCTGCCGGAAAAGGTCGCTCGGTGGGAGGAATTTCGGAGAAATTCGGTGAAGCCACGGGAAAATCCGGCAAGTGCGGCTGTTGTGGTGGCGTGCTGTGCAGAAGCAGGCTCGCTGGAGTGGGAGGAAGCCGAAGCTAAGCGGCAGTTCCACTG
>WBZZ01003115.1:90000-92500 GCA_019918135.1 Paulinella micropora | reverse complement strand
ATGTATGTATGTATGTATGTATGTATGTATGTAAAGTATGTATGTATGTATGTATGTATGTATGTATGTATGTATGTATGTATGTTTGTGTGTGTATGGTTTTGATAGGCTGTGTTGACCCACCTGTCCGGGCGAGCGGGCAGTGGAGCCCGCGAGCATTGGTCCAAACATGCGTGCATACGTACATGTCGTCCATACATGCATACATACATGCATGTATACACATGTTCATACAAGCATCTATCCATATATTCATACATGCATGTATGCATATTGTCAAACTCCTGAAACAAATGTGTTTGTTCCAGGAGGTTGTATACATACATACATACATACATACACACACACACACACATACGCATATACGTACACAGGGCGCTGCTCTTCGACACGACAGACAGCCTGCTGGGCTCTGCCCGCATCTTCGACATCAATGAGCAAGGACTCATCGTTAAAAGGATGAAGAGGAGTCAGAGTGATTTCTCTTTCAGGAAATAGTTATTTAATAACAGGGGTTTACCAGACCACGAGTGACCGTGCTCACCCCTTTGCAAAAGGTTAAGTAAGTGCAAGTTTTAGTTCAAGTGAAAGGGCAAAGGTTGGGTAAATGGTAAGGTATGTGTGTGGTCTCCAGGGCTTTGGAGCTGTGCTCCCGATGAAGGTTCTGAGTTGGAGGCTGTGATGGAATCTATGGCCAGGGCGTTTGGGGTTAGACTTGTTCTTGGGACAAAACCTCTTAGTATGCCCAGTCTCGTTGCAGTTGTAGCATACAGCTGTCAACCACCATTCCTGTCCTGAGCTGTCGTCCCCATGACTGTTGCCTCTTCCCCTTTCCATCCCTATTCCATCTCTTGCCTCTGTCTCTCTTCCTCCTCTCTCTTCTCCCTCTCCCTCTCCTAGAAGTAGGTTCGGTCTCTTGCCCTCTCCTCTTCCCTCTCTGTCCCTCCTATGCATCCTCTTGTTCTTCTTCTGCTTGGCTGCCCACAGCACATATATCTCTCTCGCTGACTCTACCATGGCGTCATGTGTTGGTCTGCTTCCTACTGCTAGCCTATAGTGCTCATTCAGGTAGTTCTCCCCATACGGCTCATGTGCCTCTAGCTTCTCTAACAGTCCATTCACTGCCTCGTCTGGTTCAAAATCTTTCCCTCTCAGTGTCTCTAACCAACTCTTTTGTAGTAGATCCTGTGTGAGGACAAGCCTTATCAGTATTAATGTAATTTATTTTATTTTCACTGGAATTGCGGCCCAATAATATGAATGACATTCAACCGGCAAAACAGCCCAATGTTGAACTAGTTTTTCCCTGTCAATATCTGTTATACGAAAATGCAAAGCAAACATGTTGGAAAGCTCTTGTCCTGTCCTGAGCTTTCAAATGCTTGATCCCACTGAATGCCTTGCTGAAGAACCGTGGCACCTTTGGTTGATTGTGCGGGCCGCAGCCGCTGTCACAAGTTGGTGATGCATAGTTTTCAAGTGATAGGTCATCGATGTCGCAAATTGTTCACCCTTTTAATTTTGATCTGCTTTTGTCGTTAATAATCATGATAGATGTTTGGCGAGGCGGGGTCGGCAGCGCGGTGGTTGGCGTAGGCGCCCCCTCCTACGCTTCAGATACACATGCCCTGTGGGCGGGCCAAAACACCTCTCTATTATTAATCATGCTTGTATCCGAGGCTAAATCTATCACACGTCGGCTCTGCCGGACCCGAAATCTTTTACAATATACTATGATAGGTCACGGCGAAAATGCCAAGTTCAAGTTATATTAATACTCATAGGTTTAATTATTTTTGTTGGCCAAAATGAATGTCGACAGTAACAGTGCAATAGATCCTCTGACTTACTACTACTGTAAATTTAAAGTAAAATTAAAATAGTAATCAGTAGGCAAGTGCCACGGTCCGAGGGCCGTACAATGATTCGGCGGCAGGCGGAAATTTTTATTATGACACATATTAATACTTTTTGTAGAGAGAAAAAAAAAAAAAAAGGTCGGACACTTGGCGGCACATATTAATATTATATTAATAAAAATAGCAGGAGGCTCGATAATCGTATTAATATATAAGAAGAAAAAGATTAAAAATATTGAAATTTAATTAACAAAAAAGTGGCCGCCAACCCTGTAAGGGTCAAGTTGGACACGAATGGCACGGTCCGCAGTATTACTATGATAATATATTCTTAATGTGTCCAACTGGCCGACTACGGGTCCGCAGTATTACTATGATAATATATTCTTAATGTGTCCAACCGGCCGACTGAAGTGGCAAAGCAGCCCAACTTTGATTTCATTTTTCTCAATCAATATTTTTGAGGTGCGAACATGCAGAGTACACCGTTAGAAAGCTCTTGTCCTAGGCTTTCAAATGATGCCTTCAGGACAGTCATATCACTTCGATTGATGGAGACTCTGAACGATCAGGTCAAAGTTGGATAGTTTGCCACTTGAATGTCTACAGTAGTATATGTCTTTTTTCTCTCTCCCTGCTCT
>WBZZ01003115.1:37500-80000 GCA_019918135.1 Paulinella micropora | reverse complement strand
GGTGCGGAACCGCTTCAGCTTGACCTTGACTTTGACCTCGCTCCTACCCTCCAGCTCCGCGACAGTGTCTTGGTGTTTCCCAATCATAACGTGGAGGTTGCCCAGTTGCTTGAAGAGCACATCTACTCTCTCTCCTTTGCTTCGCTGGATCTTGGTTGCCAGTACTGCTGCCTCCTTCTCTAGCCCTTCGATGTCTGCCTTGCGCTGTGCGACCTCGTGCGCCAGGCTCTCCCTCGCTTCCGTCGTCGCAGTGTCCCCTCCACAGTCTCTTGCAGACACGTTACTGACAAGCTGCCTCGCGCACGGTCCAGCGATAACTCGTAAATATCTGCACCAGGCTTCTCTTCCGCAAAGCGAGACACTCTCTGCTCGCGGCCTCCCGCCAGCTTCTTGAGCTGCTCTAACAGGGGCAGCAGCGATGCACAGAGCTTGACAGCGAGCGGGTCGTGCACGACGTCACGCAAAGCTGCTGCAGATGCACTCATGGGGACGTCGTCGTCGTCGTCGTCCAGGCTGCGAGCAGAGGAACTGAATGACGAGGACGAAGCGGAAGTGGAAGGGTGCGAGGGAGACGAGGAAGTGCTGCACTTCTTTCTTTTCGGCATTTTGGTTGGTTGGATGGAGGCGCTGGTATTCCTTAAGCAAGGCACAAGTCACATTCACTCACATTCACTCACTCACATTCACTCACTGGTAGAGAGAAGGAAGGTCTGTATCTAGGTAGAGAGAAGGCGTGTGTGTGTATGTGTGTGAGATAAATAGATACTAATAGATAGATAGATAGATAGATAGATAGATAGATAGATAGATAAGATAGATAGATAGATAGATAGATAGATAGATAGATAGATAGATAGATAGATAGATAGATAGATAGATAGATAGATGGGTAGGTAGGTAGGTAGGTAGATAGATAGACAGACAGACAGATAGATAGATAGATAGATAGATAGATAGATAGATAGATAGATAGGATAGGATAGGATAGGATAGGATAGGATAGGATAGGATAGGATAGGTACGTAGGTAGGTAGGTAGGTAGATAGGTAGGTAGAGAGAAGGTAGGTAGGTAGGTAGGTAGAGAGAAGGTAGGTGTGTAGGTAGGTAGAGAGAAGGCGTGTGTATGTGTGTATGTTTGTTTTTATTGTATGTATGTATGTATGTATGTATGCATGCATGTACATATATATATGTATATATATATATATATATATATATATATATATATATATATGTATATATATATATATATATAATATATATAATATAAAAGGTATGCACTGGATTTCCTGAATTTATCCATGTATACAGAGAGAGCGAGTGAGAGAGAGCGAGTGAGTGACTGAGTGAGTGTGTGTGTGTGTGTGTGAGAGAGAGAGAGAGAGAGAGAGAGAGAGAGAGAGAGAGAGAGAGAGAGAGAGAGAGAGAGAGAGAGAGAGATGAGATCGAGCGATCGAGATATCGAGTGCTTCAATCTTTGAGTGAGTGAGTGTGTGTGTGTGTGTGTGTGTGTGTGTGTGTGTGTGTGTGTGTGTGTGTGTGTGTGTGTGTGTGTGAGTGTGTGAGCGAGTGGAGTGAGTGAGCGAGCGAGTGAGCGAGTGGAGTGAGTGAATGCGAGCGAGCGAGTGGAGTGAGTGAATGCGAGCGAGCGAGTGAGTGCATGAGTGTGAGTAAGTGAGTGTGAGTGAGTGAGAGTGAGTGAGAGTGATTGAGTGAGTGTGATTGAGTGAGTGTGATTGAGTGAGATATGTAGATGGATAGATAGATAGGTAGGATAGGATAGGTACCTAGGTAGGTAGGTACACATTCACTCACTCACAACTTTCTTTCTTTCTTTCTTTTCTTTCTTTTCTTTCCGGCTTTCTTTCTTTCTTTCTTTCTTTCTTTCTTTCTTTCTTTTCTTTCTGTTAATTTCTTCATTCTCTTCTATTCTTCCTTTATTTAGAAATCAAGGTTCAAGTAACATGTACAATGGTTTTGCACAATGTTGAGAGCAGTTGGAGAAAAAAGAAAAAAGCAGCAAGACATGGCACTGCAGGCGGCTTTGGAAGCCTTTCGTGCAGGACAACACGACGTCCTTACCAAGTTTGTGGTCTGTCTGATATCTTTTTCTTTCTTTCTTTTTCTTTTCTTTTCTTCTTTTTTTTTTTTTTTTTTTCACAAGAAAATATTTTAATAATAATAATAAAACGTTGTACAAATAATAGAAACTAATTCATAAATATTAATAGTCCTAGTCAGAGTGCTCATAATTTAAACTAGCTATAGCTAAAAGCTAATTACTCAAATCGACGCGATTCCCTGTATGGGAAAGCAGATGCGAGGCTGATAGCCCGTCTCTTGTGCTGTGGGAGTCTGTGCGGATGTAGGCAGCTGGACTTCCTGAGTTGATGCATTCAGTTGATGTAATTCCAGCGATGGATTGCAAAGTGAAGAATAGCCTTGATCCGTAGAGCGTACGCTTGCGGAGTGTAGATCGATGGCATATAGAATGCTGCCTGCTCGCCGATGTTCCTCATGAAGACTTGAGCCCGCGTTCCAAATCCACCGAAGCTAGACAAAGGGGATGAATTCCGCAACAGCCTGCTTACATCCTTCTGCGTGTTTGTTGATTTTTTCGGTTTCACGCTTCTCGATGGCAGCATACACGTCGCGAATGGTATCTTCGACATAGGATGGAGCGATAGGGTTGGTGACTGCTAGATCAGTGTCAAGCTGTAGCGGAGAGGTAGTATTCGCAGAGGGGAAAACAGCGAGGTCGACCCATCGTTTCTCGTCATTGTAGTAACGAGGCTCGAGCTTTGCGTTCATCCCACCTACCTTTGAAACATCCTCATACAATAGCTTTACTGAACCGCGCTTGTGTGTGCATGTGTTGTCTGTGTGTGTTTCAAGTGCAGACAGAGTGAGAAAGGTAGCTTTGCATTCGCAGCAAGCATAAGGTCCTGGGTCGGGTGGCCGTTCTTTTGATAGGTCGACGAGGCCCGGCGCGCCTTTGTCCCATGAGATCCCATGCCTGATCTTTAAGTACGAGATATGTGTGGATGGGCGGGCACGTAAGAGCAAGGTTAGCGCCTTCAGCAAGTAGAGCGTTCTGACGGGCTCGTTCAACGTCGGGGACGTCGTGCTCGCCAGTTCTCAAATCGCTGAAAGTTGTGCTGAGCAAGAAAGCATTTTTGTAATTTGCAAAAACGCAGAGCATAATTATCAATATCGTCACGAGCAGATAGGTATGGAGAGGAGGGTGTTGTATAAATGAAGGGAAAGAGAGAGAGGTAAGGTCATCGCAAAGGGAAAGAAGAGTGGTGATGGGGATGGAGAGGTTGATGCCGCTCGGGTGTTTTGTTACTGGGTTGTCATTCGCCTGAGCGCGCAGTCGATCAAGAGTAGGACAGACTTCTAAGAAGAGAGGGAGAGGGTTAGGATGATACTTATTATCAGCACTCAAAACGGATGCAACATAGCTAGGATTCACTATCTCAAGCGCGGCCCAGATCCTGGGTGCAGCGTTTGCCAATGATGCAGCGTATGCGATGGGGGCAAGAGCCTTAACATCAGACAATCCGAAGCCATATGAGTGTACAGGCAGGCAGGCTTGAGCACGAACTGAGTTCTGCACGTCATCAGGTAGCGAGTGAAAGGCACCTGCATCTACACCAAAGACATGCAATAATGTGTCGTGCATGTGATGATCGATCTGGTTGATGATGTTTGAGAAGAGAGATGTGGGGACGGTGCGCATGATATGAACAAGATAGGCAATGTTTTGGATATAAAGTGCGGTATGCAATTTGATGTTCCATTCTCTCATCCTTGAGAGCGTCAAAGACAGGTAAGATTTTGGATAATACGTCCTTAGATATCTCGTTCATCATCTCTTGCTTCCATTCGTCATCCTTGAAGTCGCCAAACGCCCTTGAGCGTCTTCGTCCACCCATACTTGATTGGTTTCCCATGTTCCGTTGCAAAGTCGATGAGTGATTGTGGCGGTGGATGGCGTGACGGCCAGAGGATGCATTCAATGTTGAAGTTGAGATCATAAGGCTTATTGGCGATGAACTTCTTGGTGGCAGCGACGACTGATTTCGCATCGGTACCCACGAAGTGAAAGTTGTCTGCATACCATATACACTCTGCTTGCGTATCCTCAAGTGCTTCCTCCGTAAGGCCAATCATGGAGTTGCATGCCAGTGCCATTGATAAAGAGCAGCCTTGATTGCAGCCATCGTTGTGACCCATGCCAATATATGGCTTGCCAGACCGATCTTTGTAGACAACCCATGATTCCGTTTTTTTTTTTTTTTTTTTTTTTTTTTTTTTTTTTTTTTTTTTTTTCAACTTAGAATTTTAATCATTAGTGTGTTGAACTTGTAGTAAACTCAATAATAAAATGAGTCCTAATAGAAAAGAGAGCAAAGAGAGAAAAATGTAGGCTAATCAAAACAAAAGCATTAGCAAAGGAAAAACAGACGCAGGCAAACAAGGAAAGAGCACGAGGAGACATATGAGGAAAGGATGAAACATGTGAAGGCTCAAATAGTAGAAGATCAATATTTCGCAGGTAAGAAGCTGGCCATATAATAGTCTAAATGCCCGAAGCGTTTAGTTGCCCGGATCCTCGACCCCCCCAGTGTTTATGAGGACTCATGGAGGGAAGGATGCACGTAAGGCTCATACAAGGAAAAAGAGCTTAGCACGCCTCGGGCATGTAGCCCATTGAATACGGACCACATACCCGAGACATACTAATCTCACTACCATTTTAGGCCAAAACATGCCTCCCTCCCACACATAGCCCCCCGCAAGCACACAAACATATGCGCAAGATAAATATAAATACAACCACATACATACAACGTTAATATATATAGATATATAAAGAAAAAAAAACATGTATAAGCACATAAATACATAAACATATATATAGTACACATAAATACATGTACACGTACATACACACTTAGCATATATAACATGCATACTACGACATAATACATACATACATACATACATACAAACATATATACATACATACATACAATGATAAACACACATACATACACATATACATGCATATAGTAGAGATATACATACATACATACATACATTCATACTTATGCATTTTAACATATATACACATACATACATACGTACATACATACATACATACATACGGATATACATACAAACATTCATACATACATATATACATACATACATAGATACATACATACACCATACATACATACATATATAGATGCATACATACATACATACATACAAACATGCGTACATACATACAAACATGCGTACATACATACATACATACATACATAAATACATACATAAATACATACATACATACATACATATTTACATGAATAAATACATATGTATATACATGCATACAAACATATATACATACATACATACATACATAACATTCATACATACATACATACATACATGCATACATACATACATACATACATATACACATACATACATACAAATATATATACATACAATGTACATACAAAGTGAACAAAATGTAGTACTACATATATATATATACACAGTAAATACATAGATATACACATACATTTATGCATGCATGCATACATATATACATACACACAGACATAGATAAATACATATATACAAACATACATACATACAAGCATGCATATATTATCAATACATACATCCATCAATACATACATACCCCTACCCTACCTACCCCTACCTACCCTACCCTACCCACCCTACCTACCCCACCTACCCTACCCAACCTACCTACCCTACCTACCTACCTAACCTATCTAACCTACCAACCCTACCTACCCTACCCACCCTGCCTACCCTCCCTATCCTCCCTACCCTACCTACCCTACTTACCCTAGCTACCCTACCCACCCTACCTACCCCACCTACCCTACCCTACCTACCATACCTGCCCTACTTACCCTACCTACCCTATCAACCATACCTACCCTACCAACCCAACCTACCCTACCTAGCATATGAACATGCAGACAGGCATACAAATATACATACAAAATATACATGCATACAGACACACATACAGACAGACATACATACAGAAATATACACATACAATGTTCATACAAATAAACATACAATATATACAAAGCACATAACTACATATATACATACATTCATTCATCCATCCACACATACATACATACATACATTCAAACATAAATACGTATACATGGCATACAAACATAATGTACAAATATACATATATACAATTACGTATATATATACGTACATACATACATACATACATGTATACAAACATACATACATGCATACATATAAACATATATACATGCATACAGAAAAAGTACAAATAAACATACAAAGTATATATAATGTACATACATACATATATACATATATGCAAGCGTTCATACATGTATGCATATATACATACATATATATATACATACAAAGAGACATATGTTATGACAATAAAGGGGCAGGCAAGCAAGAACAAGAGAGAAGGCGAGCAAGCATAGGCAGTAACGAGTAGTCCAGAGGAAAAATCAATAGGGGGAAAGAAATATAAAGAAAGGACAGAGAAAACAAAACAAACCAAAAAAAAAAGGGGGGGGGGGGGGAAAGAAAAAACACACAGACACACAAAAGAAAAGAGGTCAAAGTCAGTCAATCATTCGTTCAAGTCGTCAATCCGTCATCTTAATCATTCGTCACAATCCATTCTGTGTTCTGTCCTCCTCTTATAATTAGTGTAGTTCATAATCATATTATGGCTGGTGCGTGGCTGCAACCACTTGCATCTCGGCATCAGAGACGCCAGCTTTTTTTTTTTTTTTTTTTTTTTTTTTTTTTTCGCAATGGAAGGGGACACAATGCCCATGGAGAAAGAGAAAAGAAAGAAGGAAGGAAAGAAAGAGAAGGAGAACTAAGAGAAAAAACTAGGGAAGGAATGAAGGGAAGAGAGAAGAAAGGAAGGAAAAATAGGGCTACTAATACTACTAATACACTACTACTAGTACTACTACTATTACTACTACTAGTACTACTACTTCTACTACTACCACTACCACTACTACTACTACTACTACTGCTGCTGCTGCTGCTAGTGCTACAACAACCCTACTACGGGAACGAGAGGAAAAGATTAGTTCCAGGGAGAGGGAGAGAGAAGTGGGGGAAAGTTCAAGAAAAAGTCCAAAGAAGAGTAGACTCTGAGCAAGAACGGTGAGGGAAAGATCCCAAGACAAAACTAGTGGCTTGAGTCATAGTTATGGCGAGCATTGCGATCATAGGCGCCAGGATCATGAAGAATGATTCGTCTATGCAGCGGGATAGGTAGAGGGAGCAGGGAGTCCGGAACAGCCATAGAGCCGGTTAGCGCGGCGTCCCACCCTATAAAATTGTACCTACAAAGCTCAAAGAAAATAATGCATCGCAGGCGCCTAGCATATGCACCCTTGGTATACAAGGAGGGGAGGTAAAAACAGGCATGCTTATCAAGGAACATGAGGACTTTCTCAGCATCAGGGCCAAGTTCACCTAACGTAGACATGCCAAATGCTATGAACTTCAGGCCAGGCTTAACGTTCCTAGATGAGTGCTTAATAGTCTTGTCGTCCTCTCTCTGGATAATAGCGTGATTGGGCGCAGTGAGGGATCTGCGAAGGTAAGTAGGTAAAAGAGGGTTGACAAGGGAAACATCAGAATCAATTTGTATGGAGGAGAGAGAGTGAGGGCGAGTGGAAAATACAGAGAAATCAACCCAGCGTCCCTCATCAGGGTACCAGCGCGGCTCCTTTCTGCAAAGAATCCCTGCAGACTTAGCAGCATCAAGGCAGATGGTCTTAACAATCGCATCATGCTTCAACTTGTCACGCGAGGGATGCTGCCTAAGACAACCATTGTCTGCATGTAGTTCAAAAAGGGAGAGAGAATGGAAAACACGCTTGCAAACATTGCAACGCAGGATAAGGGAAGTCAATAAAGAGGGAGAAGGATGAGAGAAAGAGGGAGATGAGGGGGAGAAAATAGATACGAGCAAAGAGGGAGATGAGCAGGAGATAGAGGTATCAACAGACGAGAGGAAGGAGAAAAGGGGGAAAATGTTAGGGGTGTCAGCAGGGGCAGGGGAAGGAGGTATAGAGATGAGAGAGGAAGAAGAAGAAGAAGGATCCGAAGGAGAGTGAGATGAGGGAGAAGTAGTGGAAGAAGAGGATAAAGACGGAGAAGAATAGGAAGATGAGAAAGAGGAAGACGAAAATGAGGTGGAAGAGCAAGAGAGAGAGAGGAGGAAGAAGAGAAAGAGGAGCTGAAGGTATGTAAGAGTAAGGAGGGTAAAGAGAGAGAGGAGGGACGAATGGCAAGCTTTGACAGAGCATAAGAGGATACATCAGTGAGACCTGCGCGGCGCTGCCCCATGAGATCCCATTCATCATCGTTAAGGCAAAACAGAGGGTGAGAGGGGGTGCATGTGATAGATGTGGACTGTGCAGTGTGAAGCTTGCAGCGGACTTGGTAAGTAAGGGGTGTTCTGTGGCGGATGCTTGCCAGTCAGAGAAACGCTTAGAGTGAACGAGGGCGGTGAAGCACTTCTAGGTGGGCTTGTTTTTGAGCTCGACCCCGCAACTTACTGTAAGCTATATGATAAGCAGACAGGCGAGGTGTAGTGGAAGATGAACTTTTTCTTTTTTTTTTTTTTTTTTTTTTTTTTTTTTTTTTTTTTTTTTTTTTTTTTTTTTTTTTTCAGAAACTTAGAATTTTAATTATTAGTGTGTTGAACTTGTAGTAAACTCAATATTAAAATGAGTCAGAGTAGAAAAGAGAGCAAATAGAGACAAAATATAGGCTCATCAAAACAAAAGCTTTTTTTTTTTTTTTTTTTAAATTTTTTTTTTACCAGTAAGCAAGTTTAATGAGAAAGAGACGAAAGAAAAATAAAGAAGAGCTTAATTCAAATGAATTCTGGTTCCAAAAAACAACAGTACAAGCTCATAAGGAAATCTGGAACTAAGGTTCAACAGAAAGCTCCTGGAAAGAGTAAAATGGAAGAGAAAAGAAAGAGAAAAAAAGATAGAAAGAAAGAAAGGAGCAAAGAGAAAAACAAGAAAAAAAACCACACAAGGAAAAGAATAGAGAACGATGAATAATAATAATAATAAAAATGCTCTCCTTTCTACTCTATTTCAGTTTATTATTGAGTTTTTCTACAAGTTCAATTCACTAATGATTAAAATTCTAAGTGGTGAAAAAAAATTATTTGCTATTGCTTTTGCGTTGATTAATAAGTATTTTTCCTCTGTTTGCTCTCCTTTCTACTCTATTTCAGTTTATTATTGAGTTTTTCTACAAGTTCAATTTACTAATGATTAAAATTCTAAGTGGTGAAAAAAAAAAAAAAAAAAAAGCGTTAGGTGCTGCAGTTTCCTTAAGGGCTGTCTCACTGACTGTCAATTGATTTCACTTGCGCCCATTGTTAGTTATGTCTTACCTCTGCTGGCGCTTTCCGCTCTTGCCCTCTAGTTCAGTATCGTCTCCCTTGCCCCTGTCTGGCATTGTGTTTGTTTGTTTTTGTTTGCATTTCGTGTTTGTCGCTGCCTCTGTTGTTGTCTTTTTGTTTTGTTTTTGTTTCTCTTGTTTCGCTTGTTTGTTTGTTTTTTGTATTCCTTTTCTCTTTTGTTTTTGTTTTTTATCTTTCTTTCCTGTTTTTTGTTTCTTCGTTCTCTTTTCTTTTCCTGGTTTTTCTTTTTCTCCTTGTTCCTTAATTTCTTTCTATACTGGTTTTCTTACTACGCTCTGCACACCACCCTCTTGGCTACGATAGCCTCCGGGTGCGAGTGAATTGCGTTAGGTGCTGCAGTTTCCTTAAGGGCTGTCTCACTGACTGTCAATTGATCTCACTTGCGCCCATGCTTGTTACGTCTTACCTTCTCTGGCGCTTTCCATTCTTACCTTCTAGTTCAGTATCGTCTCCCCTGCTACTGTCTGGCCTTGTGTTTGTTTGTTTTGCTTTTTGTACTTGTTGCTGCCTCTTTTGTTGTCTTTTTTGTTTTTGTTTTGTTTTTGTCTCTTTTGTTCTGGTTGTTTGTTTGTTTCTTTTGTTTGTCTTGTTCTTTGTTCCTTTTCTCTTTTGTTTTTTTTTTTCTCCTGTTTTCCTTCTTCTGTTTTTGTTCTTCTATCTTTTTTTCCTCGCTTTTTCTTTATCTCTTTTTCCTTTCTTTCTTTCTATCTTTTTCCTCTTTCTTGCCCCTTCTATATTACTCTTTCCAGGAGCTTTCTGTTGAACCTTAGTTCCAGATTTCCTTATGAGCTTGTACTGTCGTTCCTTGGAACCAGAATTCATGTGAATTAGGCTCTTCTTCATTTTTCTTTCGTCTTTTTCTCATTAAACCTTGCTTACTGTTAATAAAAAAAAAAAAAAAAAAAAAAAAAAAAAAAAAAAAAAAACGAAACAAAGGAAACAAACACAATACAAAAAGACAACAACAGAGGCAGCGACAAACACCAAAGGCAAACACAAACAAACAAATACAAGACCAGACAGGGGCAGGGGAGTAGTCTGACGATACTGAACTAGAAGGCAAGAGCAGCAAGCGCCGGCAGAGGTAAGACATAACTAACAATGGGCGCAAGTGAGATCAATTGACAGTCAGTGAGACAGCTCTTAGGGAAACTGCAGCACCTAACGCAATTCACTCGCACCCATGGGCCATCGTAGCCAGGAGGGTGGTGCAGAGCGTAGTAAGGCTCGACGTTTTTTTTTTTTTTTTTTTTTTTTTTTTTTTTTTTTTTTTTTTTTTTTTTTTTTGCCTTCTGCCGTAAGCTTCTTTTTTCTTTGTAACTTTTCGCTTGAACCTCCTTTCTTTCACTTCTTGTTTGTGTTCATTAATATCTGCTCTGAATAGGCCAAGTATGAAGGCAAATCGCTCGATTTGTCAAAGGAGAATCTTGGAGCTTTTGGTGCTTCGGCAGTCGCCAAGGGACTGCAGGTCACACAGACTATACATGCATAAAGACATCACTACTTCAGGTCAGGACTACACCTATTATGAGACAACAGACTAAAATATTTATGAATGTTGGGTGTTTGGATACTGGAGATCTAAAGGTGAATCTCTGTATGTGTGTGTGTCTATCTCTCCTCTATCTCTCTCTCTCTCCTCTCTCTCTCTCTCTCTCTCTCTCTTCCTCCCTCCCTCCCTCTCTTCTCTCTCTCTCTCTCTCCCTCCCTCCCTCTCTTCTCTCTCTCTCTCTCTCTCTCTCTCTCTCTTCCTCCCTCCCTCCCTCTCTTCTCACTCTCCCTCTCTCTCTCTCTCTCTCTCTCTCTCTCTCTCTTTATCTCTCTCTTTCTCTCTCTCTCTCTCTCTCTCTCTCTCTCTTTGCTCTCTCTCTCTCTCTCTCTCTCTCTCTCTCTCTCTCTGTCACACACACACCACCCACCTACCCAAAATGTTTAACAACAAACATGCATATACGTATACACATGTACACATATACATATTACACATTACATGTGCTCATAGACACTTTCCATACACAGCATACCAACATACTCACATATGCATCATTTTAATGCTACCAGCTGTATATTGTATTTCTTTCTCTGTCTTCTCTTTCTCCTCTCTCTCTCTCTCTCTCACTCTCTCTCTCTCTCTCTCTCTCTCTCTCTCTCTCTCTCTCTCTCTCTCTCTCTCTCTCTCTCGGAAGCAGCGCCTTCAGCACCAAATTTGTTCTGCCAATCGAGCTTGACAAAGGTGTTTGAGCAATTCTCTCTTTCTCCTCTCTCTCTCTTTCTCTCTCTCTCTCTCTCTCTCTCTCTCTCTCTCTCTCTCTCTTCCTCTCTCTCCCTCCCTCTCTCTCTCTCTCTCTCTCTATCTATCTATCTATCTATCTATCTCCGTTTCTCTTCTCACACTCCCTCTCTCTCTCTCTCTCTCTCTCTCTCTCTCTCACACACACACACACACACACACACCATCCACCTACCCAAAACGTTCAACAAACATGCATATACGCATGTACACATATACATAGTACATATTAATATGTGTTCATAGGCATTGATCATACACAGCATGCCAAAATACTCACATATGCATCATTTTAATGCTACCGCATGCTAGCGCGGGTAGCATGCTTCCAATTATGTTTTGTTTGTATGAGTGCAGGTGAACAAGGTGCTGCAAACTTTGTCGCTTGACAACAATAAAATTGGTGATGATGGAGCTAAGGAAATCGCAGCAGCACTGAAGGTACCTGAAGAGCTAGGCCAATCGCCTTGGCGCCTTCATCCCTAATTTTGTTGTTCCTCAAGTTGATGCTGCGAATACTATTATTTGCCTTAGTATGCAGTTAAAAGATGCCACTGAAAAGTGCTACCCGCGGGTAGCATCGAAGAATAATGTATTTGTGTGCACAGGAGAACAAGGAGTGCAAGCTGGAGGAGCTAAGCATTGCACTGAACCACTTTGGTGAAGAAGGAGCACAGCACATAGGGAAAGCGTTGGAGGTACCTTCAGCATATCAGCAATAGCCTTGGCGCCCTCTGGGCCAATATTATTGGCGATTAGGCTCAACACTTGCAACGCTTCATTAACCTGCACCAACATATGACAATATATTTGCGCCTTTTGCTACCGCGCGCGGTAGCATAAACGACGAAAAATGTGTCGATGTGCAGGAGAACAAAACATTGCAGACATTATATCTGGGAAGCAACGCTATCGGAGATGCAGGCACCAGTGCGCTCGGAACAGCTCTCAAGGTACCTCCAGCGCCTTTGCAATATGTTGGGCTCCTGCCGTCCGATTCAATTATATTCGAGGTTGATCGAGATAAGAGTAGAATTGACCTAAAACAAAGTTGCCATTGAAACTTGCTACGCGCGCGGTAGCATGCAAGAATATCAGCATGACACTGTGAATGATATTAGGTCAACACTAGCCTGGCTACACTCGTCCTCTACAACAACAAGATCGGCGCCGGAGGCGCAACAGCAATTTCAAAGGCCCTGCAGGTACCTTAAGCGCGTCTGCAAACGCTGCTGCACCTTGATGTCCAATGTCGTTGCCTGCAATATTTAGAGTCTGCAGAACCTTGTTTCCCTGCAGTGACATCACAAATACAATTTGTTAGACATGCTACCGCGCGCGTAGCATTTGTAATGCATGCGTATGACCATGTAGGTTAACAAGATTCTGCGTGAGATAAATCTAGGATGGAACAAGATCGCAGTTGACGGAGCGCAAGCTATTGGAGAAGCACTAAAGGTACCTCAAGCGCGGCCGCGATCGCTTTTGCACCTTCTGGACCAATGTCGTTGTCGAAGAGGCTAAATTCCTTCAAAGACTTGTTCACCTAAGAATGACGCAATCATAAAGTTTTCATTGCGGCCTCTCTCTCTCTCTCTCTCTCTCTCTCTCTCTCTCTCTCTCTCTCCATGCCAGATTTATCTCACCTTGTTAACCTACATGGTCATGAACATGCATCATAAATGCTACCCGCCGCGCCGCGGGTAGCAATATGTATTTGGATGTTTTTTGCCCAATAGGTTGAACGGCAAATATGTATGTCCTTTGTGTGGGTTTAGGTCAATACAGCGTTGCAAGTGTTGAACTTATATGGCAATAATATTGGCCCAGAGGGCGCTGCTGTGATAGCCGATATGCTTAAGGTACCTCCAACGCTTTCGCGATGTGCCGTGCTCCTTCTGCACCAATCGAGTTGCTTGAAATGTCTAGCTTCTCCAGCTTGCACTCCTTGTTCTCCTGTACACACAAATACACTCTTCTTCAGTGCTACCGCGCGCGGTAGCAGAATATTTATCATGATCATGTGTTAGGTGAACACCAGCTTAACTTCTCTTTTGTTGCAATACAACGACATCGGACCAGAAGGAGCGAAGCAAATCGCAAAAGCACTGCAGGTACCTTAAGAGCTTCTCCAATTGCGTGGGCACCGTCACCACCAATTCTATTGAATCCTAGATCCAGCTCCCTCAGGGTTTGGTTTACCTATGAAGCCAAATATATTGATAGATGTGTTGCTACCGCGCGGTAGCAAACAAAAAAGCACAACTCTATATGTAGGTGAATCAGACTTTGACGAGCCTTAGCTTATGGGATAACAAGATAGGCGCAGAAGGAGCATGGCACATCGCGATTGCGTTGGAGGTACCTTAAGCATATCGGCGATCGCAGCAGCGCCCTCTGGGCCAATATTATTGCTATGTAAGTTCAACACTTGCAACGCTGTATTGACCTAAACCCACACAAATTTTAAAGGACATAAATATTTGCCGTTCAACCTATTGGGCAAAATACATCAAAATACATTTTGCTACCGCGCCGGTAGCATTTGATAGCATATTTGTTTCGCTTGTACAGGTCAACAAAACGTTGACAAGCCTGGACCTCCATAACAACGGAATAGACGACGCAGGTGCACAGGCAATGGGAGAAGCCTTGTGGGTACCTTAACTGCTGTAGCTATGTGCGCCGCTCCTTCATCACCAAACGAGTTGCTTGAAATGTCTAGCTTCTCCAGCTTGCACTCCTTGTTCTCCTGTACACACAAATACACTCTTCTTCAGTGCTAGCGCGGTAGCATAAACGAGAGTGACAAATTTGTTTGACAGGAAAATAAGGAATGCAAACTGCAAACGTTGGACATATCAGAGAACGATATTGGCCCTGAAGGTGCTGCTGCGATCGCCAATATGCTTAAGGTACCTCCAACGCCTTGCCGATAGCTTTTGCGCCATCGGGTCCGATTTTGTTGCCATCGAGATTGAGGGTCTGCACAGTGTTGTTCACCTACATAATAAATGAATAAATAAATAAACAAATAAATTAATTAATAATAATAATAATAATAATAATTCAGGTTTAGGCCAGTCAACCTTTACTACGTGATTAACCTATACACGTGAAAAATATAGATTGACATGCTACCGCGCCGGTAGCACACTCATAAAAGTACATATTGCATAAGAAAACAAAACTGTAATCGAGCTACGCATGGGAGGAAACAAAATAGGACCAGCAGGCGCAGAAGCAATGGCAAACATGCTTAAGGTACCTCTAACGCCTTCCCGATGGCTTTTGCGCCATCATCCCCGATGTTGTCACTTCTTAAACCAAGCGTTTGTAGCGTCTTGTTCACCTATATCCACATATGTTCCTATTCGACTTGCTACCGCGCCGCTGTAGCCGATGTCAAGAGCTTGAACAGCTGTGTTCACCTAATATCACCACACATACAAACAACGTTAACAACGTTGTGTCGTTTGCTACCGGTGCGCGGTTGCATGGCATTGCATGTGTCTTCACGTGCAGGTCAATAACATGTTGACTAGCCTGACGCTCTGGAACAACAACATAGGTGACGCAGAGGAACAGGAGATTAGTAAGTTGCTGCGCAGAAACCAAGACTGGGCAAGGCTGCATGAGCATGCTCGAAGTGTCATGCCAGAGATCTATGAAGCCTTGCAGTTGTTCACTCCCGAGATATGCACCTGTATAGCTTACTACAGTGGGCCTGATTGCTCAGTTCCGATTGCAGACAAATTTGCTACTCTTTCTCTTCTCTCTCCTCTTCTTCCTCTGGAAAGAAAGAAAGTCAGTAAGAAAGAAAGAAACAAAGAAAGATAAAAAAAGAAGGAAGAAAAGAAATGGAAAGAAAGAAAGAAAACAAGAAAGAAAAAGAAAGTAGGCAAGGAAGGGAAAGAAAGAAAGAAAGGAAGGAAGGTAGGAAGCAACTAAGAAAGAAAGAAGGAAAAGCAGAAGAAGAGAACAAGAAGAAGAAGAAGAAATAGAGAAAGGAAAGAAAGAAAAGAAACAAGGAAAGAAAGAAAGAAAGAAAGTCTTCTTCCTCTTCTTCTTCTCCTCCTGCCTCTTCTCCTTCCTCTTCTCCTGAAGTTCCTCCTCTCCTTCCTCCTCTCCTTCCTCTTCTTCTTCCTCTTCTCCTTCCTCTCCTCTTCTCCTTCATCTTCTCTTCTCCTTCTTCTTCCCTTCCTCTTCTCCTTCCAAGTCCTCTTCTCCTTCCTCTTCTCGTTCCGAGTCCTCTTCTCCTTCCTCTTCTCGTCCCGAGTCCTCTTCTCCTTCCTCTTACCTCTTCTATTTTATCTCTTCTGCTTCCCACTCAGCTCTACGATTGGCAAGTATTCTATTGAAACTGGGAGTGCTTGCGTTTTCAATACTACAAAAAAAAATATAAAATATTAATAATATAATCGGCGATATTGAAGTTAACACACAAACTCTATAAATTTTTTTCTTTTTTATTAATATAAAAAAGTTAAACTTTTTTAATACACATAACTTTTTTTAATACCTTCAACTTTTTTTATACGTTGAACTTTTTTATATTAATACTTTCAGCTTTTTTTATACGCTTAACTTTTTTTATACGCTTATTAATAACCTTTTTAATATATGTACAAAAATATATATTTTTTGAATGTACATATGATATTAATATATATATATATATATATATTTAGGTTTTTTTACTCCGGTATATAGATAGGAACAATGATAGAAATCAATATGTATAATCGGTGACATTCAAGTTATAATAACACACTTTGGATCCACATTTATATTAAAAATTCTATCTTATAAAAAAGTTCTATCTTATACTATAATGACTATCATTGATTCATCAAGTTATAGTATTAATATTAATAATCAGTGGACAAGGAGGGCCGTACAATGATTCGCCGGCGGAAATTTTTATTAGGACACATACTTTTCGTAGAGAGTATTATTATTATTATTTTTTTTTTAACTGCCAGGATACTTCCATTTATTAATAATAAAAGGTCGGACACTTGGACATAATTTATAAAAATAGATAATAATGTATAAGAAAAAGATTAAACATATTGAAATTTATTAATCATTAAATTAACCAAAAAATTGCCGCCAACCCTGTAAGTATCAAGTTGGACACTAGTCGGCCGGTTGGACACATTAAGAATATATATGTATTTTTTCTCTCTCCCTGCTCTTCTATTTGCTCCTTCATTTGCTATAAGCAAAAACATAAGGGTCAATATTACATTTAAACATAATGGTCAATATCATAGTACTATGATATTATTATAAAATAATAATGCCTACTGCTGACGAACAACACATCAACAGACTAAGTTTTTTATTGATTTTGCAAACATTGTTGTACAATGAGAAAGACAGTATTCCCACCCAAACCAGTAGCGGTTGCAGGGTGCCGGCACTACGACCACCAACATCAGGGACACAGACGAAAACGCGGGTTTGATGGAAGAGGGAGCATTGGGCCTTGAGCGTGGCAGCCCGCTAGGGTCTGTGCGCAAACGGTCCGAAGACACAGATGCACGTCGTAGAGAAAAGAGAAGAGGAGAGAGAAGAGAAGAGGACAAACAACAACAACAAAAAAAAAAAAAAAAAAAAAAAAAAAAAAAAAAAGTGTGGGACCCCACCGCCATCATCACCCTAACTGCCTGCAAGGAAACCTAGCCCCCGACAGGTAAAAGTCAAATCATCCCGGGAGGAATCTCCATCGAGATGCAACTTCCAAATCGTCCCGTATCCGCTAGACATCCTCGTCCAGACCGAAGCGTGACTCCCATCCAGGGCCACATCAAGTGCGGAACGTCGCAGGGACACCAATCCTACCTCGATCCGGCCCACGGGGATCCATCTGCATCGAAGAAAAGAGGGGTCCTGCAGGGAAACGTGGTCCAAGGCTAGAAGGATAGCTCGAGCCTGGTCCGTCCGTCCCCCCATGGAACCGTCCCCACCGTTGACCAGAAAAACTTCCTGGCCGCTGAGTTTGAAAATTTTAACCAAGCCCTTTGAGAGAGAGAAGTCAGAAGAAGATGAAAAGCCTAACCTTCACGTGCCCTTCTTTCCCATGGCCATGCAAATCCCTGAAAGGGGAGACACAGACAGGGCGGAGTACCTTCCCAGTGACTCTGAGCGGGCGGAGGCTCGGTCGGGAGAAAGAGATGAGCGGAAGGCTGGATGGGGGGGGGGGAGAGGAATTCAAATCTAAAGCCAGGGTTAGGCCCCTTTGGTTCCGTGGCCCCGAGGAATGGTGGGAGTCGATGGTGAGTCCAGGGTGAGAGGAAAGGAGACTCCATAGGCGGGCTGGTGTGCCAGTGGGTCGTCTGACTTGCTGGTAGGCTAAGCTGGCCACAGGAGACCCTCTTCTCCCACATCTACGGGATCGGTGCGTTGGACTTGCATCTCCCCTAGGACTCTGCTTCGGTGGGACTCCTTGGGCCCCTTGAGGACACCCTTTTGCGACTCTCTGCCCTCCTCCCGCCTCTGGACCGGACATCAAGGGGGAAGAGGCACGACGACGGAGCAAGCCCACCTAGTGGGGGGGGGGGGGGGGCGGAAGGGAGGGTCCGGGGGGGCTCCCGCAGGGAAGTGGTGAAGGAAGTTCCATGACTGGATGATGTGCTCGTGGCAGATCTTTGTAAGGCCCTGGTAGATCCGTTGCGCGATGTTCTTGGAAAAATGGAGGCACAGATCGTCGAAAGAGGTCTGGGAGATGTAGCCTCTAGCGCCCATAGCGATAACTAGCAGGTTGGTAGTCATAGGTCGGCCTCCAATGGACTGCATTTGGATCGCTTCTTCGAGTGGGAGGTACCGGTGGTCATAGATGGCCCTCGGATTATAACCCCATGCCTGTCGGGATTTCCAAGGGATAGCTGGCCAGGTGTTGGGCGGGTCTTCTCCCCGAAACGCGTTTGGGTCCTTCGGTCGGTAAGGGGGGAAATCCTGTGGCCATCTCGGTCCCAGGTATCCCGCCGCTCCTCTGGCGACTGTCTCGTGGGAGACAAGAGTCATCTTCGCGTACCAGCCATTGATCCTCCCGGGTAGTGTAGTCTACCAGCGTAACGTGGTTCGATCTACGGGTGGCAGTGACCAGGAGATCTATCTTGTGGGAGAACCCCGGTCCCACCATGTCTACCATTACCTGCGCGGCGGGGTGAGCGAAGGCAGAGGGGATCAGAAGGGGGGGGAGCTCCCTCCGGGACGGGGAGAACCTCGTCAACGGACGGGGGGGGACTATCTTGCCTCGGTCGGGGGAAAGCACCTTCCTCCCCTATAACGAAGACCTTGCGATCCGGAGCTATGCCATCGTCGTTATCTAAACGCTCCAAGCAGCTTCGGATCCACTGCCTGCATTTGGAGTGCCGCTGATCCAGGAGAGACTTGAGGGCCTCCGAGTGGAAGGAGGATTTGGATAGCAAATAGTGGCTGATGCTTCCAGTGACCTTGCAGCCATAGGGGCAGGAGGTCGAGGTGGCGCCCTTGGAGATCACAGTGCTAATTCTAGCCGGGGTGGGCCAGACATCGAGCTGGCATTTTAGTACGATGGCTACCTCCCTCACCGAGAGGCCGCCGTTGGGTTGGAGGAACTGGTTGGTGATGGCCTGGAAAGGCTTGCGTATTTCAGAACGGATCCCCCATGTTAGGCCAAAACGGGGCGCAGCCTTTAGTTTATTTGCGTCTTCCGAACACCTCTGTCGAAGCTTCCATAAGTTGTAGGACGCCCAATTCTTCTTGACTAGGGCGATGGCTTGGTCTACTGTCCCCGGAGCGACCGTTTCCTTGGTGAGAAAGTTAGTGACGGAGATAACAACTGGGATTTCCAGAGCGTCCCATTCGATACGGGCTGGGGGAACGTCATATGCCTCCCTGAATGGGGCGAGGCTGTGCTCCGCATCGGATTGCTGCTGTCGCCCTTCTGGCCATGAAGAGTCACTAACATGTCCGGGAGGGATGCGAGGGTTTATGCCGATGCCCAGTGCTCTGCAGGCTCGAATCCAGTGAAGCACCATAAGTCCGTCGCGGCGGTCCTCCTTGATCAGGTGCAGGTGCCCTTGCCATCCTAGGAAAGGCTGGTCTGGAGGGTCAGGAAGCTTGGGGCACTGCTTGTTGATGTCCTCGGGCATGGGGGCCTCGTCCTTGAGTGCTTCCCTGTTCATAGCGTTAACAAACCGCGGGTAAAAGGCCGGGATGATGCAGTCAGTGGGGGCCTCGACTCCGTGGAACACCGAGTGCATTCGCCAAATGTCCGGCGGGTGGAGTGGTGGATAAATCGGTGGCGGGCGTGGTCCGCCATCCCCTGCCCATCGGAACAAGAAGCGAGTGCTGGGCGGCTGTTGGGTGCGTGAGCCGCTGGAAGCAGTTCGGCGACCACGGAGGGGGGGTCGCTGAGGGCACAGATCTCCGTTCCTGGGGAAGTAGTAGTCCCATGCTAGGCGTAGATGTGCGTCGACCGCATATTGAACGTATGGGTCAGTCGAAAGGTGGCATTTGATGAACACCGTGAAATTCCTCAGGTAGTACCGGGTTGAGAACTGGTGGAGACCAAAACCCCCCCCCTGCTCCTATGGGGCCGTATAGCACCGCGTTGGGAATCTCCTGGTGAGAAAGCTGGAGAGTCTCCCGGATGTGGTCCCGGAAGGCTGTGTCTAGCTCCCTTAGTAACTTTTGGGGGAAAGGGGTCCATCCAAAGGAGAAATCCAGGCTGCTGGTGAGGAGACTGATGAGAGCTTTCCGTTTCCTTGCCAGTGAGAGGTCGAGGCTGTGAATCATCCGGGCAGTAGCCACGAACTTCGCAATCGCGTAGTCTCTTTGGATCTGCGGGTTGTTGTTGCCGTCGGTGTGAAGGCCCAAAGACCGAAAGACTTCGAATGCCGAGCGGTTTCTGATCTTGGTGGGGCCACGGGACGAGCCTCGGCCTGGTGCGGAAAGCGAGATCGGGACAGCATACACACCTTTTCCCACTTCGCTGACTAGGCAGATGACTGAACATTTCTCCGCTGCACATATCTGGCGTGCAGCCCGTAGTTGCGTGTAGAGGAGGGAGAAACCTTTTTGTGCCTCGGGAAAGTATTGCTCAGGTGGACCATCCCCTCCAATGGCTGCCCAGTTGTCATCAGCAAATTTGTGGTCAGCGGTCAGCGGGGGTCTCAAGGGGTAGACGGAGGTGTTCTGGGATCGGTCGCGGTCCGTTCCGTCGTAGAAGCGATACCCGGCTGGCATAAATTGCTGGGCAGGGCACAGGCGGGTGATGTACTCGTCTAGCACTCCATACGTCCCAGGGCTTAGCAATCCTCCTTGCGGGATCCCTCGCGAGCGAAGAATTTCTTCCGGCAGAATAACAGTCTTCCCTGAAATGTCCGGGGTCTTGAGCTTGAGCGGGGAGTCTTTGAAACGGTGGCGGAGGAAAGCGAACATTTCGGGGAATTCCTGCTCTTGCGCCACCACGTGGGAATACGCTTCGCAGATGTACGTGAGCTCCGCACGGTCAAAGGCCTTGCGGATGTCAGTGGAGAAGATGATAAGCGTCTTTATATTGCCAGTAATCTTGGGGGCTGCCCGTAAGTCGGCCAGCATCAACCGAAGCACCATGTTCCATTCATCACACCCGCTCACAGTCGTTGTGTTGGCCTTGGAGGTCTTCCGGATACATCCTGTGTGGAGCTTGAAAGACTCGACCCGGAACGTGACGAGTTTTTCGTAGAGATTAAGGATCGCGTTCGATACAGTGATCCCCCGCCAATCAGTCACGTTTGCGCCCCGTCCCTTTCCAGATCTGGCTGAGGATCCCCGGCTTCCAGTCCTTTGGTAGTCGCTTCTCCTTCCAGCAGTGGGAGAGAAAGGATCCCAATTGAATCTTCGCATCCTGCGAGAGGAGTCTGAAGATGGCAGGAGGGATACCGTCTTCTCCTGGGGCAGGACCCTTTTTTGCCTGGATGGGGTGCTCCAGCTCTCCCAGCGAGAAAGGTCGACGAGCCAGTTCGAGAGCCTGATCCCGGGTAAGGGGCGGGGGAGGCATTTGAAGATAGTGACGAATTGTTTGACACGGTCCCCGGGAATACGAGATTCCTGGAACGGTCCGATGAGGTGGGGGCGTCCATTGGAGTCTCGGGGTGGGGACGACCGCAGCTTTTCCCACTCTCGAATCTTTTGGAGCCGACCCACCCTCCTTAGTACCGCCCACTTTGCTGGGCGGTCTGCACACTCGTTAAGCCGAAAAGTCCACTCGAAGCTCTGCTCTTGGTGGGACTTGACCCAGTGGAACGAGATCGGAGCCGACTGAGTGTGGAAGCGAAAGATGGCGTCCCATAGGGGGGGCTTCGCACGCTGCTTAAACAGTTCATGGGCCTCCCCCTCCAGATTCGCGTCCGTTAGGGCCCGGTAGTCGGTGAAGATATGAACTCGCCGGGGTCTCCATTTCATCTCTCTAATGTATTGGAGGCCACCTGCCATCACTGCCAGTACTTCTTGTTCTCCACTAGAGGCTGGGTTGTCTGCATTGCCGTAGATAGCGATAATCTCATTATTGTAGAACAGGAACGCCCCGAAGCCCGCAGCGTTGCCATGTTCGGGAAAACAGGATCCGTCAGGAACGAGGATAGCGTCATATGGGAACAGGGACCCCGGAGACAGCTCGTCCGGCTGGTCAAGCCGCGGGGCCAGGCGATAGATAGGAAACCGCTGTTTGAACTCATCGGGGAGCGAACTTAGACGTAGAGCATAAGCATTCGATTGGAGTCTGATGATAAGGCCCCGGGTGTCATCTCCATTAGGAAGGTGGATACCCAGGTACTCCCAGGCTTCAGCTTCTAGGAACTCCAAAAGCTGGGGGACTAAGTCAACGGGCGGAGCAGTATACTCGTCTTGGAGAGGAAGGCTTGCGGTCGCCCACCTCTTGAGCTCACTGGAGTTACGGTTCGGTCTTCGTTCGCTATCATCCTCCGGCGGGAACTGCACTGAGTACTGGCGGAGAGACGGTGCCGTGTGGGCGCTTAAGAGGGAACGCATCCGCTCCACCTCCGCCTGTAGAGCAGCCTCAGCATCGGTCTGGATGACAGCTTCCGTCTCACTGGGAACGAGGGGAAGGGGGTCAGGATTCGCATTTCCCCGGAAGACCAGGTTAGTAAATTGTCCCCTGTCGATAGTATCCCCCGGTTTGAGGATCGGCGCCCGAAGCCTGTCACTTCCTAGAAGGAGCTCCCGCTGATTATATTTGGAGTCCTCTGGAGGGATCCACAGTTTCGCCCCGGACCCCATCACTTGGTGGAGTCGGCGCTCCTCGTCTGCCTGATCAGAGACCCGGGTGCGGTAGAGGTCTGCATAATGTTCCTGGAGAGTCTCTGGCGGGGGAGTCTCCATGGCTGAGTCCGTCTGGACCCGGAGGAGAAATTTGTGCTGGTTCCGGTCGAAGGCTTGGTTGTGTCGGAGCCTATTCGGTCTCTTGACCTCCCTCTTGGCGCGCTTGATATCTTCGAGATGGGAATCAATCTTGCGTCTGGCCTTGGCAAGGATCTTCAGTGCGTCCGGTAGAAGAAATGACATCTCTAGCGGGTCACTCGACCGTGGTTCTTCCAGGATGTGCCCGACCAGATCCCCTTCCATTCGTAACGTATGGCAAATGTTCAGCCAGAGCCTGGTTAAATGAGATCCGGGATCCCTCGGGACTTGTCGTTGGAGGCCCCGCGTGATGGACTGCAGTGCGGTTAACATACGGGGTACCTTGGTTATCTTCCGTCTGGACTTAGGAGGTCTGGGATTCCGCCTGCTCAGCGGTGGTGGAGCCGGCTGGGCATCCTGGTATCCAATCGGCAGGGCTGGGATAGGGGCACTAGGAGGAGCAGCGTCGACCCTCGGAGGCCCGACAGCTTCCGCAGCTTGGATGGCCTGCTTCAACGCGGCTTGGGGGGGCTGGGCCATCTGTATGCTCGCCGCCATACTCTGCTGGAAACAGTCCTGCTGAGCCTGTGTCCACCTCTTGGGTTCCACTAATGGCGGTGGGGGGGACCCCGAGACCGCCGGAGCGACATTAACTTTAGGCCTAGCTTCTCTCCCAACCAGGCTAAGGGAAGATGGAAGGGGAAGAGGGGAATCTGTTAGCGAGGGGGGGGGGGGGGGGGGGGGGGATAGCCGACTCTATGATCTCCTCCACCGCGGAAGGGAGGGGCGGTGGGCCCAGGGTAGGATCCCAACTCCCAGGCGGGGAGGAGGGAGGAGAGTCAACCGGAATGTCTTGCGGCAGGTAGTGATGCTCCAGCCGAGCGCGGGCAATGCCGATTCGGGCCTGGATCCAGAGTTGCAGGGGGGGGGGAATCCAAACGGTGAGACGCGATGGACTCGACCAGCCGCTCTTCTCGACTGAGGTGCGACAGTGCAGCAATTGCGTCCTCCTCGTCATCACTGCCTGTTCCTGGCAACACATTATCCTCGGGGAAATCCAGCGGGTGATCGCCCGCTTGGGATCCCCATAGGAGGACGCCGACAGCAATCCACGCGGAGGCCTTGGCAACAACCGAGTCGGATCGAAAATATTCTTCAGGGCCATATGGTGCATCAGGGGTGGAGAGCTCCAGGAGACCATCCCTGGCCCCGACATCTATAAAAAGCAAGGTGAGCCGCAGGATGGCCCTGAGACGTTTGTAGTGCATAGCGGGCAGGGTGATGCCAAGGGGGCCGATGAAGCGAGGCGCGTGATCCCACTCCGTAGTCGAAGACCTGAAGCGGGATGTGTGATGGAGCAGGATACTGCCCTTGATTCCCTGTGCCCGAACAATAAGCACACGTGGGAGGCGACGCTGGACGTATCTAAGAACCCGGGCGGAGGAAAGTGCATGTCATGAGGTGAGGAGCATGAGGCTCCCATCCTGGACGATGGATTCCAGCGCCTTGGTGGTCCTCTCTGCTAGAGGCTTCCTGGCTCGAAGGAGGGATTGAGCTCCAAAGGAGGGAGATAAGAGGAACATCTGACATAGCCATTGGTTAAGTGCTCCTTGGGAGACTCGTGGCGCGGAGGGGGGGTCAACTTTTTGCGGCGGAAAGGCAAGGAGTGGCTCGCGAACGTGCGTGGATAACGACATCACGTTGGTGCCATGATACCGCTCCAAAGTATGTCGAAGTGTCGCAAATGCAAGAGAGGCCTGTGCACCTTCTCTGAGCCCGTCATGAGACTGCTTGAACTCGCTAAACCACTTGGCGGGCGGCTGGGGAAGGTGGTCTCGTATGCCTCGTTTGTAGACCCGGTAGACCGTAGAAAAACCTAGAGGGGCGGAGGATGGCACAGGGTTCCGGGGTAGGAGACGACGCTCGATGGAGAGCCCCTGTCCCAGCAGGGAAAAAGCCCGAGAGTTGAAGGAAGCTGCATTGGAGGAATGCTCCCCCTTCTTGTCTTCTGCCATCTTCCGGAGGTTTCTGATGATCTTGCGGAGGCGCTGTCGGAACTGTCGATTTGTCTTCGGGGCTGAACTGAGTCCCAAGATCGGACGTTGGACTGCAGGGAAAGGATGTTGAACCACAACGGGGTCCGGAAGGGATGAAGCTGTCCGCTTGAACAAAAGTTGAACCCCATAAGCAGCAATCATCCTGCATGCCATCTTGTTCGGGAGGATGGAAACGGAACAGTCATCGCATTTGACCCACTCCCCGGAACTATTCCGGTCCAGAACGAACGCGTGAGAATGCTGTCGCGAGCGTGCGTTCCCTTCCATCTGGATGCAGATGGCGCTTTGGAGAGAGTAGGAGAGCGCCTTTCCATCATGCGACCACCGGCGATCAAAGAAGAGCGAAGGGAGGAAAGAGACATTGTGGTGTGCGGACCGGGGGAAACGAAGATTCAGGAGCCCAAGAGGCCGATGAATGTCAAGGAGAAGACATTCTGCATGCTCACGAATCGATCGAGTCTGCACCCCTTTATCGCCTCCGCAGTGAGCGCATAGGAAAGGTTCAGAGGAAGGGCCCCCAAGATGCCATCTCGCCAAAAGCTCAGTAAGGGGGAAAGGTGAGCAGTCGTCAGCCAGGATAGAAAGTGAGAGTGGAAGGGCCCAAGAGGAGGACTGGGAGGCAGTGGAACAGACGCTGCATGCTGAAGTCGAAACTACGTGCGGGAGCCAGGATTCCAAAAATACCCCACTTGGGAGGAAGGAAGGCCCGGCGTCCCGCAGAAGCAACAGTAGGCCCCGTGTTGCCAGTCCGGTGTCGCCGCCGCCGTGGACGTCCGGTCCGGGGCACACGCTGCGGAGAACAACAGGGTAGCGGAACCAGGCGCAGGAAAGAGGCTTGAATTCCTGTGTGGTGTGCCCCACCTGCGGGCGGAGATCGTCCAACGTATTAATGATAGCGCTGGTAGCCGTCATCTGGGGTCCGAGCATGGACCTGGGCGGGCGTGCCAAAGCCCAGTTCCGTAGGAAAGACGAGAGTTTGGGAAAAGAGGCCAGAATTTGGGCTGCACTAATTAAGAAACAATGCCGGTCATCCGGGTTCTTAATACCCCTGTAGGGAAGAGTAGGTAGTACCGCAAGAGCTTGACGGGTACGGGCCGGACGACCTTTTCCCTTAGAAATAATTCCAACCCCTGAATACTCCCCCTGATCTTTTATAGACAACGAATTGCTCTGGTTGGGGCCAGTGCTTGTGGTCGATGCAGGTGGAGCACTAGCGATCTTCTTCACACAAGAGCGTCGGGGACGATATCCAGCGGATTCTTCCTCGTAAAAACCTGCCATCACGTCCTCCTGCTCCTCAATGGTAGCCACTCTCTGGTGAGCGAGTTGCCGTTCCCGTCGGATTGCTTGTATGTCCCTCGGGCCAAAGAAAAGACCTCCGTTGGAGCTTTTCGAGGGAGCGCGACGGGATCCAGTGACTTGAGAACGGCGGGAGTGAACCTCGATAATTTCAGGTGGCGGCGATGGAGGAAGGGGGGAACCCGGGGGGGGGGGGGGTGGTGGTCCTGTGCAACGGGGCCTCCTTTCGCCTCTCCCCCTGAGGGCAGTCTGGCCTTCTGCTGCACCACAGCAAGAGAGCCCTGAGGTCCATCGAGGGTCGTCAGAGGGCCGGGACTTGCCCGTGCATCTTGACCTTGTTGTGCAGAAATGTCAGATGGGACAGCGGGTGGTGCAGCTGGCGTGGTCGTCTTGATATTGCTCTGGGAAACAGTGGTGGTCGGTCCGTCCTCGGCAGCCAGGGCCTGGGTGCTGGGGATCGGTATGGAAGGGGGCGGCGCCTGTAGTTGCGGTAGAGGGGGGATTTGTCCCTTATTCACGTGACCAGCAGCAGCCAGGGGGGTCGGAGGGCTGGCGAGTTTGGGTCGTTTACGTTTCCGCTGCAGACGTCGGCGTGCGTATCTATACTGCTTCCGCTTCTGCAGGATGGGCATCCATGCGGCCTGGGAGTTCCACGCCTTTGTTCGGCTGATGACCGAACTGGGCAGGAGGTCCAACAAGGTAAGCCACCATTCTTTGTACGCTTGTTCCAAATCCTGCTGTCTGGCTTCCTGGAGTGAGCCCCCTGCGCTGCCAGAATTGACGTGGCTGACAATGTTCTTGAGGGCTGCACTACCGGGGGAGTCACCATGGGAGACTCTGCCTACCCAGTCCAGGTTGGAGCTGTACTTGTGGTGGATACTAGCACCGATCTCTCGGACGAGGTCGGGTCCCAGGTGACAGTCGGATGACAGGAAGGTGGGCAGGTCCACCGTGGCCATCAGATCCCCTCGCGGCATCGACTTAAGGAAGACAAACTTGGGCGGTGGCGGAGCTCCGGGGTCGGGTATGCTGCCGGAGGCTGGAGGGCCCGTCGGGAGATCGGTCGGAGCCAGGGGTGCACCAGTGGACCGCGGGGCGGTCGTCGGAGACCGCTGAGGGGACAACTGTGGAGGCCGCTTGGGTGAAGATGACGGCGGGGCCGTAGGAGGAGGGCGGTCGGGGGGGGGGGGGGGGGATCCGCCGGGGTGGACAGAGTGGAGGACGTAGAGGAGGACGAGGAGGATCGCGTACGGTTGGAGTTTCCGCCTGGGTGACGAGTTGACTCGGTAGAGGAGGGATGGTGGCCACGACGAGGGGAAGGGGTGGGGGGGGGTCCCGGCCGGCGTGGTCTAGACCGGTCCTGGTCCCGGGGGCGGAGTCGGGACCCATCCCTTGGTCTGTAGCTCCCTTCCTGGCGACGCTGCGGCGATCGTGAACCAGACCCGGTCCTAGCCAGTCGAAGTCCTCCTCGGGGGGAACGGGACCGAGAACGTCTATCTCGCTTCCAATTTTTAGGCTGGTGGGGCACGTCGCGGCTGCGTGAGCGGGGCCTTCTTCTTCCGCGGGGGGGTGAGGGCGAGAAACCAGTGAGACGTCTTTGGCCCTTCCCGCTCCATTCGGGAGCCCTCGTGGGGGGGGGGGGGGGGGGCGCTCGTGTGAAGACTGCTCTGCCCCCACCCCGACCCTCCTCATGGTGGGGCTGCTGTCGTGCGTGCGCGCGGTGAAGTCGGTCGGCGTCAGTTGAGCGCGACCCGGAAGGGATCCAACGTGACCCACGGGAGTCCGTGCGTGCGGGTGAGCTGCGGCGGGAGGATCTGGCGCGGGACGCAGACTGTGAGCGCTCTCTGACCCGTGGGCTGAATGACCTAGAGCGTCGCCTCGGTGGGGGGGCGCGATCGTTGGACTTGGGGGGGGGGGGGGGGTTCCCGGGGAGGGGGCGGGCGGGAGCACGCAGTCCGGAGGTCCTCCCGGGGTTCCTTGGTATCCCGCTGGGAATGGACCAAGGTTCCGAGGGGGGGCTGGGGGGGAATGGGCTTCCGACTGGTCCCCTGGGTCTCGTCGTTCGTCAGCCTAGCGGGCTCAGCGTCGTACTGGGGAGCTGGCGGATCCGGAGGGAGAGGGATGAGTAACGTAGGGGGGCTCTTGGGGGTCCGCTCGATCGACGTCAGGGATCTCCCGACCGCGTTGACTGCCTCCTTTCCCGAATCAGGAGAAGGGACCGTGATTTGGGAAGGGGGGGCGGTATCAGATGAAGTAGGCAAGGCAGGAGAGGGAGAAGGGGCTACTGGTACGTGGCAATGCCCTGGAGGTCTGCCCCAGGTCGAGGGGATGGGGGGGATGTCCGCTGGAGAGGCCTTCACCTCCAGAATCGAAAGGGGCAGGTCAGGGGGGTCCGAAAGAGGAGCAAGGGGCATTGCGAGAGTGGGAGGGTCAGGGTCTGCGGGCCCAGCGGACCGTGGAGCGGTGCTCTCGGAGGAGGACTCCCTTCTGCTGGGACTACCATCCGGGGCGGGGTCCACGGTTGTGGGTGCTGAGGGAGCTGGAAAAGCCTGCCTCTTTTCTGGCGTCTCCTTGGCACGAAGGGTGCCTGCATGACTCTGCGACGTCAGGGTCTCGGTGGGCTTCCTCTTCTCCTGAAGTTCCTCCTCTCCTTCCTCCTCTCCTTCCTCTTCTTCTTCCTCTTCTCCTTCCTCTCCTCTTCTCCTTCATCTTCTCTTCTCCTTCCTCTTCCCTTCCTCTTCTCCTTCCGAGTCCTCTTCTCCTTCCTCTTCTCGTTCCGAGTCCTCTTCTCCTTCCTCTTCTCGTCCCGAGTCCTCTTCTCCTTCCTCTTACCTCTTCTATTTTATCTCTTCTGCTTCCCACTCAGCTCTACGATTGGCAAGTATTCTATTGAAACTGGGAGTGCTTGCGTTTTCAATACTACAAAAAAAAATATATATTAATAATATAATCGGCGATATTGAAGTTAACACACAAACTCTATAAATTTTTTTCTTTTTATTAATATAAAAAGTTAAAACTTTTTAATACACATAACTTTTTTAATACCTTCAACTTTTTTTATACGTTGAACTTTTTATATTAATACTTTCAGCTTTTTTATACGCTTAACTTTTTTTATACGCTTATTAATAACCTTTTTAATATATGTACAAAAATATATATTTTTTGATGTACATATGATATTAATATATATATATATTTAGGTTTTTTTACTCCGGTATATAGATAGAACAATGATAGAAATCAATATGTATAATCGGTGACATTCAAGTTATAATAACACACTTTGGATCCACATTTATATTAAAATTCTATCTTATAAAAAAGTTCTATCTTTATACTATAATGACTATCATTGATTCATCAAGTTATAGTATTAATATTAATAATCAGTGGACAAGGAGGGCCGTACAATGATTCGCCGGCGGAAATTTTTATTAGGACACATACTTTTCGTAGAGAGTATTATTATTATTATTTTTTTTTTAACTGCCAGGATACTTCCATTTATTAATAATAAAAGGTCGGACACTTGGACATAATTTATAAAAATAGATAATAATGTATAAGAAAAAGATTAAACATATTGAAATTTATTAATCATTAAATTAACCAAAAAATTGCCGCCAACCCTGTAAGTATCAAGTTGGACACTAGTCGGCCGGTTGGACACATTAAGAATATATATGTATTTTTTCTCTCTCCCTGCTCTTCTATTTGCTCCTTCATTTGCTATAAGCAAAAACATAAGGGTCAATATTACATTTAAACATAAGGGTCAATATCATAGTACTATGATATTATTATAAAATAATAATGCCTACTGCTGACGAACAACACATCAACAGACAAAGGTATAATATGATTCTCACAAAAATATAGGGATAGTTTTGCTCAATTAAGAATCATGATGCGAAAATATCAAAGGGAATATTAGCAACAGAATAAAGAAGAAATAGCACAAAGAAAAAAGCTATACCGTCAAGAAAATAAGTGTCGGCCGGCCCGTACATTACATAGTGGCATCAAGTGTTGTCAGGCTTGTCGTTACTTGTGTAGGCATCACCCCCCGGATAGCCGGTAAAAAGTACCTTTTCCTGGTGACAGGTGCACCAGCGTGTTTTTCAGTATTATTTGTCCGGATTGGACCTGATGCCATTTTATTCCTGGTCTGTTGCAGTTTTCCTTTTTCAAGTTGGCTTCACTGAGCTAATATAACGAGACATCATTCTCATCTTTTGAGGACTGTGTTTGGTTGTATTACCGACTTTTTACGAGCTATCGTTGGGGGCATTACATTTGGAGTCCACATCACTAGGGTGATTTCTTTCTGCTTTGCCACACAGGCAACATAGTGAATTTTCACTGACCTGTCTCTGAAAATTAAAGTCTCACACGGGGACGTCAGACGAAAACAAATACTCCAACACAGCTTTCTCATAACTCTTTCACAAAACAAATAATTTGATTGGTCTCAAGCAGGTGTCTCGTACCCTCTAGCCCAATCAGTATCTGTGTGCTCACAAGGAGACATCAGATACAAACTCTCTGTCGTTCTTGCTGTTCTCACACAGAGACCAAGAAGAAGGAGGTGGACAGAAGAGTGAAGGAACACACACAAAACACAAACAAGCATAGGGACAGGAGCACAACACTCTACCCTTCTAGTTTGTGCATTTATCTGCATTATCTCACACATACGTCAGAGTATTTTTGCAAATCTCTGATCGTTTTCTAAAGGTAGGTCTGAGAACCTATCCGACCGACTGTCGACTTCTCAAGGAGAGCTTTTCTAGCTTCTCTATTACTATCTGTGTGTAGGTCCAAGTGCCTCATACTAGATACAATATAGAAAAGAAGGAGAGAAAGTAATCTGAGTAAGGAGAACAAGAAATCGGAGAAAGTCTCAAAGACTATTTTTCTCAAACAAAAACAAACATACAAACAGTGTTTCATAGAGGACAGGGAATCTTATCCTACCCTCTCTATTAGTTTCTCTCTTCACTAGTCAATCGACTGAAGGAGGAACAGAACACAAACGAACAAAAACCAAACATAGGAGCTGACACTGTCCTCCTGTTGATCACTACTACGACATCATGTCGACAGAGACCGCCGAAGTGAGTGAATTCTCGGAGGCAGATCAAAGAAGAGAAGAAGAAGCAGCAGGAGGAGGAGGAGGAAGAGGATTGAATGAAGGAGGAGGAGGAGGATTGAATGAAGGAGGAGGAGGAGATGAAGGAGTAGGAGGAGGAGTAGAAGAGGGCTGGGATGATGAAGGAAGATATGGAGGAGACGAAGATGAAGGAGGATTTGAACAAGAAGAGACGGGAGGAGGAGGAGCATATGGTAATCCCTTACCACCTGCCTACACGGGAGGAGGAGGACGAAAAATGATAGACTTGATTCATAGTGATGGAGAGGAGATCACAGTGGAGGAACAACAGTGGGTGCAAGACCACTATGACCTCACTAAAGAAGAGTTTGATAACAAGATGGGGGGAGAGAAGGATACCTATGTGTGGATCCCTCAGGATCAAAGAAAAGAGAAAAGTCGTGCCAAAAAGGATGTCTATATCCTATTATCAAACACAGCACAGCTCCTCGGCAAACTGGTCTCTGATCCAGAAAAGAGAAAGAAGATACAGCATATCAAGTTTGGGGACACACACACCCACCTTGAATTACTCGATGCTATCTTTGGGGTGTACACTCAAACCCTGATTTGGGAACGTTCATACGGCCCACGATGTGAGGGTTACCTCCAGTACACACACCCAAGAGCAATAGCCAGATTCCTCGCGACTGGTCAGGAGGCAGTCGATGTAACAAAAATGAAGACCAATCTGGGTTCGAAAAACTCGAGTGGCATATTTCATTTTTTTACTATGGAAATGAAGGCCTTGGAGGAGGGGAATGCAGAGATGGAAAGAAGCATTAAGGCAGCAGGAGAAACTCATCCTGTGATTGATGAGTTAGAGAAGACCGACAGAGTTCTGACCAAGATCAGACTGTTGATGGGTGCGTTACTGCATAAGGAGGCATAGAAGAGATTGATTCCTACCAAGGATCACTCCGTCCTTAAATCACTTAGTAAGGCACAACCGGTCGCCAACAAAGCAGGTGTTGACCAATATGTGGAGAAATATAATTTTCTCAGATCTGCTTCTGAATTGGTGGCCTTTATCACTCATGCTCAAAAGCTGGTGATATCTGAGAAGAAGAAGGCGAAAGAGAATGAGGAGTTCGAGAAGACGATGAGACTGGAAAGAATGAAAGCAAAAGTGAGTGGTGCAAAGACACACCCTCCGACATATTTGACCCCACCAGCTCCTGCCCCACCAGCCCCTGCACCCTCGGGCTCAACTACGGTGGTGGTCACAAACACGGAGAAGAAGGACAGACAGAACATCATAAATGCCTTCAAGGGGAAGAAAGGAGGAGTGGCAAGTCTCATGCTATATGCCAAGACGAGCTCAGACAAAGACTCTGATGCTTCGCTTTTGAGCAAGCTCAAAGAGATCAATGCCTGCATGAAGGCTTTTCCTTGCGACGAAACGCAGGAATACGAGGCCCTTGTTACTGTTTTTGACCAATCTCTAGTCTCGGAGGGATTTGATCTGACACAGTACAAGTTTTTGAGAAAGAAGGAGGAGATTAAGAGAAACAATGCAACAGGCCTAGACGCTCAGTGTGAACTGGCGGTGGCCACACTCATTTCATATTTTCAATCTCATGGATACCAGCATCTCTGCACTGGTACTCTCATAGGATTTGAAATCTTTGAGACCGTGGCGATGAGTTTGAGGAGTGCTGTTGGCTTGGCGGCGACCCTTACGGAGGTAGTTTCCTCCTATGGGCTATTCTATGGCCGCAAGTCGATCATCCTCTATTTCTTTTCGGCGTTACACACAGTTAACCCGAGTAAGCTTACTCAGCTCATACAACAATGCTCGACGTTTAGCTCAGTGAAGTCCAAGAACTTCCTCGAGACACACGTGTTCGAAAATGCGGTTCAAAGCGTTGCTCCGTCAGCACTGTTTCAAGAAGTGATGAGTGCATGCTCAAACATGGACTCGCTCACGGAGGCACATACGGCACAGGCAGGCGGTGTACCTGTTGGCGCACAAGCCACGTACACAAACAGAGTTGCCGGTTGGAAGAGACAGAGAGAGCCAGACCTGAAGACCGCATGTTGGAGGTGGTTCGCGGGCTTGCAGTGTAAGGCACAGATGGAGAACAGAGACTGCTCTTTCAATCATGATAGGCAGAACCCAACAGCAAGGGCAAATTTTCTGAGCAGGACGGAAGGCAAGGAACCGGGCCTTTTCAATATGCTTCAGATTGCCGCTGTGAACGAAGGTTGGTATGCCAATATGTGTGATGATGAGGAGTTACGAGAGGCAATCATTACCTACATGAAGAGGATGAAGGAGAAGAAAGAGGAAAGGGAGAGACAAAAGAACCTAAAGGCCTCTCAAAGAGGACGAGAAGGAGGAGCAGGAGCAGGAGGACGAGGAGGAGGAGGAGGAGGAGGACGAGGAACATGGAGAGGAGCCTCGAGGTGGCAGGGAACCCCTCAGAGAGGAAGAGGAGGAGGTCGGGGATATACCCCTTATGGAGGGAGAGCTGTTCGAGCTCCAGCCGTCCCACCCAGAGGAGGAGGAGGCTCGTGGGCAAGCTCCAACCCGAATTTCGGTCGAGCTCAGGCCTACAACACTGCCTCGGAGACCGATACGTCATCCTACCCGGACACTACTCAAGGTAATCGTTTCGAGGTGGTGGAATGACTGGAGGGGGAAGAAGAGAGGAAGGAGAAGACTGTGAAGTTTAACCCTAAAGTCACAGTGCTTTCTAATGCTGTTGTGCAAACTGGGCCAACGCTTCCTCTATGTGAAAACAAAGATGTGGGTACACAGAGACTGCAGCCCCAAGGTAGTCTCATACCCGTTCATACAGCACGGCTACCAATGATAACTGATGCAAATAGGAAGGCGAGACTTGCGATGGAGGCGAGGAGGCCAATGGCAGACGTATCGCCTCGGCCAAGCAAACAACCACGAACAGACTCAGTGTCTACGGTCGCGGCGGGTGGCGAGCAAAAAGACAATGTGTGTACTCAAGTACCACAAGACAATGTCGCTCAAATAGTAAACGCACCAGTACCGCAGAATAATAAAAATGTTAATGAGGTGAAGCAGGAGAAGAAGGAGGAGTTGAAAACTTAGAGACAAGACTCCAAAATTTGGAACGTAAAGTTCTTGTTCTCAGCCAATATACACAGGCCCGATGCTCTGTGTTATACGGAACTTTATTGTGAAACATTGAAGACAATATTAAAAGTTGGTAATGATACGATGGCGAATATTAATATTGTCGGCCGGAAGTTTTTTAATAGATACCGGGACTGGGTGGACGGAAATATGAAAAAGTCAACGGGCACTCTCAAAGGAGTGAGCAGCCGGACGGATATCACGGGAATCATCACACTGACCTTTAAATTAAAATCCGCACGACCGGCTTATTGATCATCCTATGCCGGTACCCTCTCGCAAGCAACAGCTAGTGGTGGCTTGTCGTATGGTAACTCGTGAGCAGAGCAGTGCATACAAGCGGAAGCTCAGAGACCTCGACAAGTTGAAATTGATACCGCAAGCATTCACATACTTTGATGGTTTTCACACCAGTAAAGCTCCTTTGCAATACGCGAGACTCATTGACATGCTGGTGGAGCTCGGTAAAGATGATGAGCCGGACACGGTCACGTATGAAAAGACGGGCCTAGATGATGTCTCGGAAGAGGACTTAGGCTTGGAGGAGGACAGAGAACCCCTCAAGCAGCATGAGCAGATGTCTGATGAAGATTTTCAAGAGGCGCGGAAAATATTGGAAGAAGGAGTAGGCACGGAGAAGGAGAAGGAGCTTTTAAAAGCCAAATTAGAGGCGAACAAGGAAATCTTTGACCCTCCACATGTCAAGCCTGACGATTTCACTGCGGTTATTTACAAAATACCGGGTGCGGAGCCGTCACCGGCACCACGAAGGGCGAATTTGAGTATACATGAGGCGAAGACAGCGGAGGAGCTAGCAAGACAGCTGCTCAATGAGGACTTTATTGAGAGATCAACATCCTCAATAGACTCACAACCGAGAATAGTGCCGAAGCCAGGAGGAGAATGGCGCCTGACAGTTAACTATGCTCGTGTTAACAAGGTGCTGGAGGAAGAGAGAAATCCTCTCCCGACATTAGAAGAAGGAAGGAGAGTACTGCGGAATGCAAAATTCTATTCGGTCATTGACCTTAAGAATGGCTTCTGGCAGATACCACTGGAGGAAAAGTCCAGATGGCTGACGGCGTTTGTGGTGGGTATGGAAATATACCAATGGAAAGTGCTTCCGATGGGCCTCAAGCAAGCCCCAGGACTTTCCAGAAGGCGATGCAAAAGATGTTGAGCAGTCAGTACGATGATTTGTCTGACGGAGGCTTTATAAGAAGGAGGGGACAGCAGGCGGGAGAATATGCATTTTGCTATATCGATGACATTATCGTATACTCTAACACAATGGAGGAGCATATCGATCATTTGTCCGATATATTCAGGCGCATCGGAGCTTTTGGCCTGAAGTGCAATCTAAAGAAGTGTCAACTTGCCAAGACGAGTGTGACATACTTAGGGTACGAGATCTCCCATAATCGAGTCTCGATATCCAAAGAGAAGAGGGAGGAGATTATGAATCGACCGATACCGAAGAACCGCACTGAATTGCACTCATTCCTTGCGATGGCGCAATACTATAGCCAGTTTATACCCGATTGGGGTGCAACACGTGCTAAAGTGGAGAAAATGATAGATTTTGGAGACTTTGAGAAGTGGGACGAAGAGGCTTTGCAAGCGTTTCATGCGCTCAAAGATCTCATTTACAAAGACCCGAAAGACGGAGGACTGGTGTTAACGATGCCCGACTTTACGAAACAATTCGTAGTCGATACAGACGCATCTAAGTTTGCGATTGGGGCTGTATTACAACAAGAGGATGAGGAGAAGAAATTACGCCCAATCATGTTTATTAGTAGGAAGTTGTGTGCGGCGGAGAGAAACTATTGCACAAGGCAAAGAGAGGCGTTGGCGGTAGTATGGGCCCTCAAGAGGCTCAGAGAGTATTTGTGGGGAGGACCTCAATTTACTGTCAGAACTGATCATCATAACCTGTTATGGTTGATGAATCATGAACAGACGGGACGGCTGGCGCGGTGGCAAGCGTTCTTGTCTTGTTTCGATTATACAATGGTCCATCTACCGGGAAAGCGAAATGTGGTCGCTGATAGCCTCTCTAGGCTAGAGTTTAACTCAGAAGTATCGGCGTTGGTGTCCACGGTGGAGATGGAAGACTTGTCCACTGACAAGGTGTATGACGTCAGCCACATTGAGGCGATGGAGATGGCGAGTGGAGTCCGATATGACCGCACAGGTCTACGGTACAGTCCACAAGGCCCGGATCACTGGATATGTTGTGAGCTACATACCCAGGAGGACGCTGAGTGGTCCTATGAGGTATATGAGAATGCGAAGGCGAACATAAGAGAGGAAGAGGAGACGCAGGAAGTTTATGCGGAGCCTCCTCAAGAGCGGAGAAGTGACCTAGACGATAACCCGGAAAGAATCGGGGTACGGCTAGAAGATGGTACTATCCATATAGCCTCGCCTACCGCATGGAGGCAACAACAGGCTCAAGATCCGGAGTTTAAAGAACTGATACAGTTATATCAGAACCCGGATGAGCTACGGATGACGAAAGCGATCAAAGATCAGATGAAGGAGATGGGATGGAGAGATGGTCTACTGTGGTACAAGGGCCTTCACGGTCGCTATGCGTCACAGCCGGACAAATGGACCCTTTGGGTACCGGAGAGTCTGAGACGATTTATATTTGTCGCAGCCCACAATTGCCCACTTTTGGCGCATCCGGGTCGACAACGAACTCATATGTTCGTAGCGAGGCGATTCTGGTGGAAGAAGATGAAGGAGGAGATAGATCAGGCGGTGGATGCATGCATCCCGTGCAAGATAAACAAAACACCACTGAAGGCAAATTTCGGCCTGATTGGCGAATTTCCTCTTCATGCGGGGATGTTTGAGTTTATACACATTGATCATGTGGGACCTTTCCCAGAATCGAAGGATGGTTACAAATACCTCCTTACGGCTATTGACAGAGCCACCAACTATGTGTGGATCATCCCTGTCAAAGACGTTACCGGCAAGACGACGGCCGAGGCGCTGATCGATAGGATCATCTCACAGATCGGAGTACCAAGAAAGATATGTTCTGATCGAGGCTCGAACTTTAATAACGAGGTCATCGACAAACTATCTAAGTATTACGGGATGAAATGACAATATGTTACTGCCTATAACCAGCGAGCAAATTGGAAAATCGAGCGTGTACACTGAGACCCCTCAAAGCCTCGCTAAAGATGTATTGCACGAAGAAGGAGAATCAAAGAGCATGGGTCGAGGCAGCACCATCATTTGCGTTTGCAATGAACTGTCTACCCTCTACGGCGTTAGGAGGCTCGAAGAGCTCAATCTCGCCATATCAGTTAGTATATGGGCGTGAGCCTGATATCCCGACTTCGCTCCTTCACCCAAAAGACACTTGGGCGGATGCGGATGAGTTGTTTGGGATGAGACTTAGAGTGAAGATGGAGGCGGAACAAATAGTCAGGGCGCATAGAGAGGCGGAGCGCCGAAAGACTGATGCTGAAGGGGTGCGACAAGCGCACTTGGATCAGATCAAGTTTCAGGTTGGGGATATTGTACTATTGTACCATCCTCAAGTCCCGAAGGGAGTCAGCTCTAAGCTGTTCACTCACTGGAAAGGACCTTATCAGATTATGGAACAGACGGGACCTCTGAATTACAAGATCAGGGGTAGAGGGAAGGTGCAAATTATGCATGTAAGAAGGCTGATTAAGTATGATCCCTTCTTACTGGAAGATGAATCCGTTGAGGAGGCATTAAAACGGATGAAGTATGATTTCAAAGAGGTGCCGCCCATCCACAAGGAGGCTGGCATAGACCAAGACGATGCTTATCGGGCACCAATAGCTGAGAAGGAGGAGAGTGAGGTGGACAGCAAGGAGAAGACTGACCGCATAAGCGCGGTGGGGACTCAGTCTAACTCTCCGCGAGAGCATAGCGGAAAGAAGGAGAAGATCACAGAGGCGCAGCTAAGGAGAGCGCGGAATGATCTTATCAACGACCAACCGAGGAAGGCGATGAGGTCGATGAGATCAAAGGTCGTCCACCAGGAGGAGGAGGGGACGGACACTGACCCAAACGCGGGCAACGTTGAGATTGTCCATGAGCGATGGAAGGAAGGTGATGCGATAGCAACCATCGCATGGGTGAAAAATGTTTTCTATCTGATGAGACCAGCGGAACAACATGTCGCTGATGACACTCTCTCAGACTTATACTTGATGCGGGTCGTGGCGGTCCCACGACAGATGCGTGTCACACGGACACTCAAAATATCATCAGCCGCAAAAATAGTACAACCGATACTCCAGTTCTGGAGAAGTATGGACCCGGTTGAGGATCCAAAGACAATACATTATCTGCCAGTATATAAAGACACAAAAAGTCTCGAGACATGGGATGATACAATTACTCCCAGAGACAAGGATTACACTGCGTGGACCATTCAGACACTGCCAAGAGGAGTGCTTGATGTCCCTTTTGAATTATCGTTGGGCGGAATCCCTAATAAGATCTGGGACATTCTCGAACAGTCAAAGTTCGATCTGACTTTTGTTGGTGGTCCTCCACCAGGTAAAGAAATCCGCGCCAGACGACGAAGGCAGTGACAAAGAAACTATTTTTCTTTATGCGTCTCAAATAAACTGATTGATTGCCCACGGCGTATCATGATTTGATCATGCATCATCAGTTATCAATATGAATATTAAAAAGACTCAGTGATATAACTTGGCATTCGATCGCAACATACGAGTGCGAAAGGTCGATCGACGATGATACTACACCGTATACGGGGATCGCTAGTGTATTGAGCGATGGTGTTCCCGGGTATGACCCTTTCCAAGTCCTGGGATGATGTTCTCGAAAATTAAATGTTCTCTGAAACTTTCATTAAATTATTTTTTACGATAGATTATATACTGTCGTACCTGAGCACGGTCAATCTCTACTTGTGTCGGTATATCGCAGGGTCGGGTACATACACCTCGACTTCGGATATAGCTATTAGGACTGGCCTCCTAATACTATATCATAGGATATCCGCCTTATACAAGGGTATGTCATTAAAAAAAAGACAATGTACTTACGATCTCCCTGTGAATAATAATAATAATAATAATAATAATAATAATAATAATAATAATAATAATAATAATAATAATAATAATAATATTTTTACTATATCTGAGGCGTACTGATGCAGCTAATGGCATATCCTCAACGGACATAAGCCTCCAATACCCTTGTTCGAGGTCCTCCACCCCCCCGTGTCAGTCTCTCGCCTGATGATCGGGGCCACCGATGGAGCTCCTGAGGGCAAGACTGCACTAAGCCGAGGTTATTCCGCAGTCCCAGCAACCTCTTGCAAGACGTCACCGAATGTGCAAGTGCATACACCAAGCGCGGTTGCTAGAGCTGCCTCGAAACCCCACCCATAACAATCTGGTGTCTGCTGGGTCCTGGGCTATCAACCAGCATATGCGGAGTTTAAGATCTTTTACGCGCGCAACGACCCTCCTCCCCAGCATCTACCACCAAAGGGTTATGAGTTGGCGTCACAGTTTAACAATAATAATAATAATAATAATAATAATAATAATAATAATAATAATAATATATGATAATAATAAATATAATAATTATAATGACAATAATAGTAATAACATAAATAATGATAATAATAATAATAATAATAATAATAATAATAATAATAATAATAATAATAATAATAATAGTGCTTCTCTGTCAATGGCTGATGCATTTCTGCACATGCGCCTCCATCGTCTCACCCGTGAGGGGAGTACGAAGAATTGACGATAGGCTCTAATGACACCCCCGCAAGGGCAGTTCCAACACTTCCAGACGGACCGTTATGTTCAATGAAAATACTGGTCCAGACGGACCGGTATGTTCAATGAAAATACTGGTGGCACCGACGGGAATCGAACTGGCGACAGGGCCCAGATGGTAGAACTTGACCACTGGGCTATCACGGTGTCCAAATAATAATAATAATAATAATAATAATAATAATAATAATAATAATAATAATAATAATAATAATAATAATAATAATAATAATAATAATAATAATAATAATAATAATAATAATAATAATAATAATAATAATAGTGCTTCTCTGTCAATGGCTCATGCATTTCTGCACATGCGCCTCCATCGTCTCACCCGTGAGGGGAGTACGAAGAATTGACGATAAGCTCTAATGACACCCCCGCAAGGGCAGTTCCAACACTTCCAGACGGGCCGGTATGTTCAATGAAAATACTGGTCCAGACGGATCGGTATGTTCAATGAAAATACTGGTCCAGACGGATCGGTATGTTCAATGAAAATACTGGTGGCACCGACGGGAATCGAACTGGCGACAGGGCCCAGATGGTAGAACTTGACCACTGGGCTATCACGGTGTCCAATAATAATAATAATAATAATAATAATAATAATAATAATAATAATAATAATAATAATAATAATAATAATAATAATAATAATAGTGTATCTCCTGCCAATTGCTGAGCCAAAAGGCCATGTGCATCCAGTCCTCCATTCCATAAGGAAAGTCTCCACACCAATCGGTGGAATAAAGGAAGTGACGGCATAGAACATTACTCTAGGAGCTTTATACCAATCAGCCCATGGAAAGGACCGATGGCCTATGTACTCCCTAATAATAATAATAATAATAATAATAATAATAATAATAATAATAATAATAATAATAATAATAATAATAATAATAATAATAATAATAATAATAATAATAATAATAATAATAATAATAATAATAATAATAATAATAATAATAATAATAATAATAATAATAATAATAATAATAATAATAATAATAATAATAATAATAATAATAATAATAATAATAATAATAATAATAATAATAATAATAATAAGGAGATCAAGGGGGGAATACAGCACCACGTTGCTTGTATTTTTTATTAATAGTACGTTTGTTCTTGACATACTGCCGAAAAAAAAATTTGAGGGGAAGGAGTTCAAAATTTACAAGAAAGGCTAGAGAATCAGCTTTGACGTGCCGTATGAGGATATATTTATCGTCTTTTAGCGTCTACCCGTGGGTCGATGCGCTGTGTGGCATGACTCCATAGCGCATACTATTTGCAGAAAGAAATCAGAAGGTGTATGACGAAAATGCTATTTCCGTCGTAAAATCGGGAGGGGGTACTGTAGGCATCACCCCCCGGATAGCCGGTAAAAAGTACCTTTTCCTGGTGACAGGTGCACCAGCTTGTTTTTCAGTATTATTTGTCCGGATTGGACCTGATGCCATTTTATTCCTGGTCTGTTGCCGTTTTCCTTTTTGGCTTCACTGAGCTAATATAACGAGACATCATTCTCATCTTTTGAGGACTGTGTTTGGTTGTATTACCGACTTTTTACGAGCTATCGTTGGGGGCATTACACTTGACTCTTATGCTTGGTCTGCCCCTCTACAGTTGAGGTACGACTAAGTGTCAGAGTAGCTGTTCCGGTTACATAAGGACAAGATAAAGGACTCGAATATAATAAAGCATATCATGAAAAGAAAATGAATACAACTGAAAAACCACTTACTGAAAAACAGAAAAAGAAACTTGAAAGAATACATGAAAAAA
>WBZZ01003115.1:0-35000 GCA_019918135.1 Paulinella micropora | reverse complement strand
ACTAATATTATAGTGTACATACTATGCACATTTACATACATATACATGTAGATAAACCCCGTTTCTCTAGCATGTATACGCCGTCCGAGTCGACTCCGATTTCGACGATTACTATGATGAAGTGGCAAACGACTTGTTTTCTGAGGAGATGGAGAGTATGAAGAATCTAGAACAGGAGCGGCAATAGAAATGAACGGTGAAGCAAAGGAGGAGGATGAAGAAACAGAGGACCAGGATGATAAGAATATCGATGTTCAGAAGGATGAGGAGGATGAGGATGAGGAGGAGGATGAGGAGGAGGGTGAGGAGGAGGAGGAGGAGGAGGAGGAGCGGGAGGAGCCAGGGTCGGAACGCAAGGAAGAAAAGCTGAGCAAAGTAGATGATTTTATCCTTGACACTGCCATAGTTGCTGCTGCGCCTGCAACGAATGGAAGGCTTGGATATTGGTCGCTAAGCGAATTATCCGATAAGGATTTCGAAAAAGGCGAAATCTGTGCAGAACGATGTTGCAGGATCAACAAACCTAAAGTTGGTCGAGCACCTCAGCGTATGAAGACACTATGGTGGAAGCGCAAAAGGTATGCCTGCAGATGCAAGGTAAGACGAAGAAGAAATCTCATGGTTGGAAAAAAGCAGAATTTTTGCTTGTTAAGGGAAGTGAATCAATGCCAACCTTACGTGTTTGCTTTTACAACGAGAAGGAGGAAAAAAAGTGTTGGGGTATTCCTGACATTATGTCACATGTCGCTAGCACAGGCAAGAGCACATTGAAACAGCTTGAAAACGCAAGGTCTTTGGCTGCAGACTGGATGAAAGCTGAAGATTTTGATAGCTCAGCATGGAGACTGACTCTGACTGCAGAAGCAAAGGATGAGAACATAGAAGGTAACACAGGCGAAAGCGATGTAGATGCATCCAATCCTACGCAGCAAAAAGAAGCACCGCGCTTGAGACGCAACAACCAAAGGAGACTGAAAAGAGAGAAATGCGAACAAGGCTTGAGAGGTTTGAGAGGTGAAACTGGAGAAAGGGGAGAAAAGGGAGAAAAGGGAGAAGCAGGTCCACCAGGTCGGCCAGGTCAGTCTGGATCTAAGATGTGCGTAAATGCATTGGAACGACAGAATGAGCGCTATCATACTATTGCATCGCTCGCAATCACGAAAGCAGCAGAAGTATCTCTAGCGTATGCACCAAATCATGCAGCCAATTTATCTCAACCTGTCAAAAAACAAAAAAACCGATAGTGCTGTTCTAGCTGACACAATAACACTGACTTTCTTGCGGACCAAAAAGCTTCCAAATCCAAATAGTTCTGAAACAATATTTCGTGAAGACATTCTTCAGTCGCTCTTGGCCTTGAAGTGCCTCACAATCAGTCAAAAAACTCAGCTAGAGCTTACTTGACTGAAGGAGGAAAAAAGCGTTGATCCACCTCGTAATTGTGCTAGTTTGATAGCTAAGCTTGTGGAGGCTGTAAAAGCTGTCATCTAAGTCACTAATATTAAGATTCTAGTCACATGCTGCTGCTACTACTACTACTACTACTACTAATACTACTACTACTACTACTACTACTACTACTACTACTATTACTACTACTACTACTACTACTACTATACTACTACTATACTACTATACTACTACTACTACTACTACTACTACTACTACTACTACTACTACTACTACTATTACTACTACTACTACTACTACTACTACTACTATACTACTACTATACTACTATACTACTACTACTACTACTACTACTACTACTACTACTACCACTACTACTACTACTAGTATAGGGGGCCACTTCCCGACAGTGGTTCAGTGCAGTTTCTCTAGAGAAACCACACTAAGAGCCGTTATTCATTATTTCGTCTAACTATTCTCTCTAAGTTCAAAACAACAATTTCATTAAAATCTCTCTTATTACGAATTTCTCTCTGGACTACTTTACACAAAAAGCGAAAAGTTGTCCATGTAAAAAAGCCACACGGTGGCTTTTTAGCGGTAACGCCTAGGTGTCTGGTGTGAGAAGTGTTTTTCCACTAAGAGCCGTTATTTATTATTTCGTCTACCTATTTATAACAAATACAGACAGACAAAAGAAAGAAAAAAGGCTACCTGTAAATAATTATTAATGTGTTATAAATTTAATTCCATTTAAAGATATGGCTGACATTCTACAGAAAATCAACAAGGGAGGTGTGCATGTTATGAACAACGATGTATCCCCAAGAGTAGTTGTAAGGTGGGGAGAGGAAAACAAAATTAAAGTTAAAAATTTGTATAAATGGAAAAAGAAATAAGGAACAAGCCTTAGAGGAAGCAAATAGATTTTATGAAGAAAACATAAGACCTAAATACGAAGTTTGGAAAAAATACAATGATGAACGAGTTAAGCAAAATAAACAACAATACAAAAATAAATGGAATAAGGAATGGATGAAGAAAAATTTTATATGTGAATGTGGTGAAGAGACAACAAATGCTTACAAAGCACGACATCTTTTATCAAGCAATCACGAATTAAGAATGAAAGGAATTAATACTTCAAATGATGATTTAAGTATGGAAAAAATAAAATGTAAATGCGGTTCAACTATAAGGATAAATGGGAAAGAAATTCATAAGACAACCAAAAACATAAGAAATACATTTAATCCAAAAATAATTGATAACTTATAAGTCTAATTTATCAACTTTCTTTTTTGATCGTGTTGAAGTTCTTATATTATCGCTGTCAACACTTTCTCGTTTTAGTTGTTCTTTCGTTGTAAAACTATATTTAAGGTTAAAGGCCGTAAGGGCTTCAAAGTTATCCTATCTGAAGAAGACTTAGTAAGACCAAGTGAATTATTAAAGACCCATGTTGATGAGCAACCGGAAGAAACAGAACCGGCAGAGCAGTTAGCTGATAAAGTTAAACAAATTACTAAAGAGAAAAAACTGAATTGTTTATCACCTTTAGAAAAAATAGTTCTTTCTAATTCCTTTCTCACTCTTGTTCCCTTAGGGAATTCATTAATTAAAGGATTTCTGTACATTTCCTGTGTGTTTTTTTCAGTCCCTTCATAAACATTAATAGGTACTGCTTTAATTGTTGTATGGTATGTTTTATTATAAGCATCAACAACCTCATGAATAATCGGCACCCATTGAAAACTTTCTTTAAATTCCCATATTAAATTTAATTCATTCCGTACTGTTCTAATAAATCTATCTATTATCCCCATTGTTCTGTGATTGCCTACTTGAACCGGTCTGTGTTCAATATTGTTCTGTCTAAAATATTCAGCCACTTGACCCTTAAACTCACCGCCATTATCTGAAGTAATACTTTTAGTGACTTCTTTTGTAAATATTTTTTTTTTAATCCTTCCAAAACATAACCTGTAGTTTTATTTTTAATTGGCTCAATCCAACCACGACGGCTATATACATCAATTGCTACTAGTCCGAAATTATAGTTAGCATTACCTTTCTTTGTCGCAACCTTTGACATATCCATTAAGTCAATAAATACTTGGCTTAGTGGTTTAGCCTCGGGGGCAGTTATTGTGTTCCATATCTTAGCTGGCTTTGATTGCTTGTGTATTTCAATTGCTTCTTCAAGTTTTTCTTTCCGCTCTGTCTGCTCAGGAGTTTCTTGTTGCTGACTATGTTTGTAGTCCATGATATATTATCAAAATTTTAAAAACATCTTTGAGACATCATCATTATTTTTTTCTTTCTTACTTGGCTTCTCTGCTTGATTATAAACATTAACAGATATGTTTGACTTCTTACCATTTCCTTTCTTAGATTTAGGCTTCGGCTCTTCTTCACTTTCTTCACTTTTCTTAGATTTAGGCTTCGGCTCTCATCAGGTTCAGGCTCAGGCACAGGCTTTTTACTTACTTTCTTCTTTGCTTCCTCTTTCTTTCTTCTTATTTTCATCTTAGCCAACTTTTCTGCAATGATATCAGTAAAATCACATTCTTCATCGCTCTCACTGCTTTCTTCTGGTGTATCATCTTGGTCTTTTTCATTAATAATATCATTAGCAACACCAGTACGACGGGAGGAAGACTTTTTTAGATTAGACGGCACAGCCAGTCTGACGGGAGGACTAAATATGGGCGGTTTTGCTATTTTAGGGGCTTCTACATAATATTATAATGGAATTAATCTCGCAAATCTCGCAGTTGATGGTTCGGTGATTAAACTAACAGGAGACCAAACCATAGGAGGAATTAAAACATTCAGCAACATAATAAATGCTAGTGCGGGTATTGATATGAAAAGCCAAAGCATACCAAATGTGAATTTGGTTGATGGTGTGGATGTTTCTGTCCTTGATACTTCGGTGGTTAAACTAACAGGAGACCAAACCATAGCAGGAAATAAAAATTTACATCAACTTTAGAAAAGTGGTTCATCCAATCCTACTACTTTTGACGGCATCGGTATAGCATTTGATACAAAAATAGGAATGATTGCAGCACAAAAAACAGCAACAGCGACTTGGTATCCGATACAAATAACTGGTTCGTATGTAGAGTTATATTCAGGTAATACTTTAATTATAACCGCAACTGGAACAACATTAAGTTTGAATAACAACAAAATAACAAACTAGCCGACCCTTCCGCTTCAACAGATGGAGCAAATAAAAGTTATGTTGATACAAAAGACTGGCAAAATGTGAAACTTAACAGGAAACCAAACCATAGCAGGAATTAAGACATATAGCAGTGGTGTTGAAATTACTGGAAATTCAATCAATTCAACAACAAAAGGCACATTCATCGTTTTCAATTCTACAAGTAATATCGGGTCAATTGCTAGTTTGGATATGAAAACTGCAACATATTACAACTTTGAAATTTCTGCGAAAAAATAAGTTTTATTATTGACGGGACGATTGTTTCGTGGTTTAATGCTGCTGGCTTAGATTGTAATATGAGTGGATTGTTAATCTAGGAGCACCGCAAAATGCGAATGAAGCGGTAAATAGACAATATCTGGATGACAATTGTGTGAAACTAACAACGGACCAAACCATAACAGGAAGTAAAACATTTAATGGGGCGAGCACTACGATAAAATATCTAACTTTAACACAAACGGCTGATTTTAATAATCAAGTTATCATTAATGGTGGAAATATACTATATAATGGGCGAGGATATTAAACCAAAATGGAGGAGATATATTCTTTTCACAGACATCAGGTGATTATCAATATTTCTTATTTACTCTAAATACCGCTACAAGTGGAACCGCGAACCAACGAGGTTATGTATTTACAAATGTAGCATTTGATGCAAAAGGGGCGGGACTTTATATTTCAAAACTTTTGGATAATAAAAGTGCTTCATCTGACATTGTCCGTTTTAACAATGCTGGCGGTATGCGGTTTTATGGTGCTTTGGATATGAATTCAAACAACATAACAAATGGTGGAACAATAACAGGAACAATAATTACTTCAACCGCAGGAATAACTACAACTACATTAACGGCGAGCGGATTATTAACAGCAGATGGCAGTTGCAAGTTATCTATTCAAAATAAAGTAGATGGAGGAAATGGACAGGGTATATTTCTGTGGGATACAGACAACGCAGGATGGGGGATTTACATGGCTCAACCAGGGGCAGGTAAAAGTCTATCTGGAGGGTCTGCGGTTGCAGGCAACGATATTTCAGGCTTTGCTATAAGATTTAGGTCTGGTTTTGCTTCGGCAGATGGTTTTGTGTGGGAAAATTCTAATGAACAATTATTAATGTCATTGAATGGGGCAAACGGGACTTTATGGACGAAAGGATTGATAACGGCTAGTGCGGGGATATCAACAACCACATTGGCAACGAGCGATAAAATAACAACAGCACTAGGCAAACCGATAATCATAGGCAACTCAACAAAAGGAATAGGATTAACAGGAGGTTTAGAATTATATGGAACGGCGAGCGACCCCGCGGGGCCACACTTACAAGCAATAACAACGGCGGATGCTTATCCAACATTTCAATTATTGAACTGGGCACACGACAATATAAACTTAAGTTTTGATACTTATTTTGATGGCACGAACTGGAAGTCAAGCCACAGCGGTTCAAACTTTCTAATTCAAAAAGGTGATAAACTGGCTTTTTATTATAAATCAGGAATAACGGCGGGAAGTAATATAACATGGTCTGAGGCGATGAATATAAGCACAGCAGGATTAATAACGGCTAGTGCGGGGATTACATAGGGTTGCTAACGACCACAACTACTAATGGAGCGAAAATAGAAACTCAAGGACAAACAGACGGGGGTGGTAACCGCGCAATATTTATTTGGGATACTGGTGATTCAGCATGGGGGATTGATATGTCTCAGTCTGGAGCAAATAAAGCATTAAGTGGAGGAACAGCACCAGCAGGAGGAGTAGGCACAGGATTAACTTCTTATGCTATTAGATTTAGAGTGAATAATTCTTCAACGAGTGGGTTCATATGGGAGAATAGTTCAAATACTGCTTTAATGCCTTTGAAAGCAAGCGATGGACAATTATGGGTATTGACTGGTCCCGTTCAAACATCAGACAGACGAAAAAAAGAGGACATAAAAGAGTGTTGAGGCTTAGATTTAAATCCAGTCTGTCATCGTATGATTGATGACAACAAGAAACAGAGAGCGGGTTTGATAGCACAAGAGGTAGAAGAAGTATTAACGGAAATGGATTTGTTAGATTTTGCTGGATTTTCAAAAGAAAAAATTATGGTTCCGTGTCCAAAGCAAAGAAAAGAATGCGGATTGAAAGGTGTGAGTGTTAATCCAGAAGATGTTAATTGTGTTGATAGTGGTGATGTCGGTTATGGTATAGGTTATTCAGAGTTTATCGCCCCGTTAATTAAGGCCGTTCAACAATTATCAGAAAAGGTGATTTATTTAGAAAGAAAATAAAAATCTCATGCTTATTATAGAATATCTATCTAAGCAACTTTCTGAAATACGAGCAGTCGTTTTCCCTTGATATTTATCAACTTCACTCTCATTCGCTTCGCTCATTCTCGTTTGTTGATAAACATCGAAAACCGATTTATTTATTTTCAATAAAGAAAAACGATGTTTTAGAATAAGTGAAAGTGCGGAGCACGAAACGCAATTCTAAAATATCATGTCCAATAATACAACCAGACTTCACAGACCCCCGCCTATTATGGATATGGATGGCGAACTAACTCCAGAATTAAAATCTTGTGTTCTTGAAGTAGAACTAAAGACTGAGGAAAAAAAACTAGATCACGAATTGGAAGATAACTGGAATTGTTGTTGTATAAAAAACAGACCGACCGACAGCCGACTTATCAAATACTTATTTCAAATGGGTATCATCGTTGCCATTATAGCCCTTTGTATCGTAAGGCTATCTGAAAAGAACTTGCCGTGCGCGAGGTTGCTAATACTTATGTCGGTATTTTGACCTTACTCATAGGAATTTGCCTTCCATCACCTTCTAGTTCAAAGAAATGAACATTCATATATATGTGTCCTGTACCATGAACTATCACTCGCACACATGAAAGGAATGGTTTCATCAAAACTAACACACCAATCACTCATAGGCTTATACACACATTTAAATTTAGTTTCTATTCCTTGCTTTATACAATAAGCACAACTCTCATTCTCTTTTTCGCTTACCCGTGAGTAAAAGTCGCAGGCAGTCCGACCTAACACAGACCACATAAACAAGAATATTAAAATCATTTTTTATATCATTTTTTATATCATATATTATATAATTTATGAGAGTTCAAATACCAAAAGATTATTTTTTTGAGCAATGATTTTGTTGGAAGCAAAACATTTAATAAAAATATTCAAATGTCATTCACACCGACCAAAATGAATGTTAAGTTTATTCATTATACGAACGACCAGACGGAAACCAAAACCAGAATTCTTTATATGGACAGAATTGGAAGTATCGGCACATTCGCTGATAGTAATATAGCAAACATTTCAAACCTTAGTTATAATTTAGGTGTCGTTGGATGGACGGACGGACAATATACATTTAAAGTCCTTGAAACCGACAGCGGAAATATTGATACAGGAAATTTAGCGGGAAGAATTGTTGTGTGTTTGGAATTCTTAGGGTGATATTTATCAACTTCACTCTCATTCGCTTCGCTCATTCTCGTTTGTTGATAAACATCGAAAACAGATTTATTTTAAACAATAAAGAAAAAACGATGTTTTAGAATAAGGGAGAGTGCGGAGCACGAAGCGCAATTCTAAAATATCATGGAGAAGATTAATAGCATTAAGGTGAAGCCTGTAAAACAAGAGGGGGAGGAAACAAAAAAGCCAAGGGTTATAAATTATTCAACGAGCTGTGTGCAAATATATTTCTACTTGCCCGTAAGAAGAGCGGGAAAACAACAGCACTCTTTGAAATACTGAAAGGACAACCGACAGAAAGACCCGTATTGTCATTATCGCTTCAACAATTCACAAGGACTACATTTATAAAGCAATGGTTAAGCACTTTAAGAGCAGGGGAAACCCAATGGCAATATATGCCTTTCTTAAATCAGATGGTGTAAATGTGATAGACTATGAACTTGACAAACTGAACAGAAAGGACGAGCAACACGAAGGAGAAGTAAAACAGGACAAAGAGGAAATAGAGAAACCACAATTTCTTTATTTCGGAAAGGAAAAGAAAAAAGAAGAAGGAGGTGAGAAGAAAGAGAGACCAAGTAAGTATATTTCACCAGAGGTTGTTTTTGTTTTGGACGATTTAGGGAGCGGATTAAGAGATAAGTCCGTAAGCGATTTGTTAAAAAAGAACAGACACTATAAAAAGTAAGGTGACTATGTCAAGTCAGCATCTGAATGACCTACGGCCAGAAGCCATTAAGCAGTTAGATTATTTTTAAATCTTTCCGGGTCAGTCTCAGGATAAAATGGAACTCGTGTATAAACACTTAGACTTATCTTTTGACTTTGATTATTTTCTTCAAAAGTATCACGAGGCTACAAAGGAGAGATTTAATATTCTTTATGTCTCAAGTGTTGATGATGAGTTAAGAAAAATTTTAATTTTCGTCTTAAGTAAAAAAATTTAAATTAATTATTTTTTTCTGTATTATATATTTCGCTATCATTTATGGTAGTAAAAACAACTCGTGTTGAAGTCATTCCAACAATCGGCAAACGAACAATTAACTCAAGCACAATGGCTGGAGGCAAAAGAAGACTGGTCGTGAGAAGAAGCAAGGAGGTAAGGGACAGGCTGGCGGTAAAATTAACTGGGCCAAGGTAGGTAAAACCGCGATGGCTGTGAATAAGTTCCTTCGAGATAACAAGATTATTTCAAAGACTGCAAATACACTTGGCGATGTCGGGGTTCCATATGCGTCTCGTATCGGGACTACCGCTGCAAAACTTGGGTATGGTAGGCAGAGCGGTCGTGGAGCTTTGAAGTTTTAATGATATTTTTGATATAAACGAATTGAAAATATTTTTTTTGTTAATATACAATGGTCGCTAAGACTAAAAATGTGAAAAGGGCAGTCCACCGCGGGTTTATAGGAATAAGAGCGGAAAGCCTTACATTATCCAGAAGGGTAAAAATAGTATTTTAATTTCGGTAAGAAAACAAATGATATGAGCACACTTCAAATTGTTAAACTTTTTATGAAATACTTGAGCAGACCAAAGGCAAAGAAAAAAACAAAGAAGGAAGACTTAAGAAAAGTCCAGAGCCTGTCTGAGATTGAGCAGAATACGAGAACAGCAATTCAAGACCACTTAGACAAACTCAGAAAGGAAAAGTATGAAGGTATTGAAACCATAGAGAAAAAAGAAAGAAAGGCACGGGAGGATTTAGACCAGGAGAAGAAGAGGCGAGAAAGAAAAGACATAGCAGATGCTAAGGAAAGACAAGAGATAATGGATAGGGAACACAAAAGAGAACTAGCAGATATTAATGAACGACAAGAACAAAAAGCCAGAGAACTAAGAAGGGAGCAAAAACTCATAGAAGATGTAAAATATGAAGAAGACAGAAAAAATATAATACAAGCATTACCACCAGTTCAATATCAATATATTATGCCACCACAGCAGGGACAGCCACAAGAACAACAGGCACAGCCAGAGGTAAAAGTTAAGCCAAATAAAGAATTTGAAAACAATAAAAAATTAATCACAAATTCTGGAGTTTTTGCTCAAGCAGATATAGATAATTGGGATCCTAGTAAAATACAAAGTATAGCAGAAAGAATAAAAGATTTTCAAAAGCAACAAATAACAATAGATGATATGAAAAAAATGCTAGGAGCACATGAAGCATTAAATAAAAATATAGGAAACCAACTAGAGGAGGCTAAATACAAAGCAATGTTAAAGAATGGATTGTCGAATAGTAATATTGAGAAAAAACTTAATATTAAAGTTCTTGGTGAAGCATTAAGGGATAAACTTAAAAATGAAGGCGACGATGTTAAAGGTTGGAACCAAAGGGCATCATGGATAATAGACAAAATTGTAGAACATAAAATAGATGTAGGACAAAAGAAGGACGAAGTAAAAAAGAAACTCGCAGAATATTTGGGATTACAAACGGGAACTGGTTTAGAAGATTTGATTAATAAAGTGTTTTCCGTAGAAAACATTAAAAAGTATTTATCACGAAAAGAATGGGTTCATTCAATGAGAAAAAAGATTATGTTAATGCTCTTATAAATAAATATAGAAATGAGCAACAGCCGGAGCAACCACAGCAACCAGAGTCACAGCCTGAGCCACAGCAACCACAGCCAGAGGAGCCACAGCAAGAGGAACCACAGCAACCAGAGCCAGAGCAACCACAGACAGACGAGCAACAGCCAGAAGAGCAACAGGGTGAGGGGCGGGGACTAATGACTAATAAAATAGACGACATAATGAAAAAATATGGATGGTATCTCGGAGCGATAGCCAGTGATGAAATTTACAAGTTGAAGCCCGGAAGCAGAAAGCGATACGGATTTATTATGAATTTGGACAATCACAAACAAGCGGGGTCTCATTGGATCGCTGTATGGATAAGTCTATATAAAGACAGGAGTGTTGAAGTCTATGACCCCTTAGCACTTTATGAACCTACTGAAGACTTCCAACAACAAATGAAACAACTAATTGACCGAAGCCACCCAAGCACATATCTATTAATGAAAGTAAATAAGGTTAAAAATCAATCAAACACCTCAGACACGTGTGGTTGGCATAGTATGAGGTTTTTAATGGAGCGGGCGAAAGGAAACCGGTTTAAGTTTGCTAGTGGCTATACAGACTGAAAAGAAGAAGAAGCGGTAAAATTAAAAGCACAGAATGGTTATGGATTTGATGCTTTTATTTAAAAGATATTTTCTAATATATAGATTTTTTGAGGTTGTAGGTGGTTTTTATAAAAAACACCTACGATGGATTACAAAGGTGGTAGGTCAAGTTCCATCTATTACATAAATAGTAAAAATAGAATAACGGGAACAGACAGCGACTTTACACACGAAGTCAATATGAAGGGGTTAGACAATCCCACACATTGTAAAATTCTTCATATTTATATTCCAAAATCGTATTACTCGGTCGCCAGTCCGTACAATACCTTTACATTATCCGAAGACGGGTACGAGGCTTTAATTACAATACCTGAGGGAAACTACACATTGAACAATTTAAAAAATAAACTGGCCGAGGTACTGACGACAGAAAGTCCAAATGACTATACTTATGTTGTCTCAAGCAACAATACAAACACAGAAGCGGAGGATGGTAAATTAACATTCAGTGTTTCAAATAACGGAGGTATTCAACTGCGGTTTATATTTGATGGTGATACCCGTATCACGAGGTAATGGGGTTTGATAGAAGCTCAACATATTTCTTCGCTAATGATTTTATTAAATCACCAAATGTAATTATTTTAACTGGTGAAAAACTCTGTATCTTCAATCTGATTTGGTGAATGAAGGTGATAATCATGTGCTTCAAGAAATATATACAGCCAACGAAATTCCTTTTGGTTCTGTCATTTACGACGGCTCTGGTAGTGAATACGGAAAAACATTGTCCACTAATTCAAACAACGTATTTAGATTTTACTTGACGGACGAAAACGACCAAGCCATTAATCTTAATGGTTTAGGTATCGTTATGACTTTATTGGTTTATCGTGAAACTAATTATTTTAGTTTATTTAATTCATTCTTTGACCTTTTGAAAAAGGTCGCAAAACACTAAAAGTAAAAACATCAATTAATTTTAGAATTATTTTTTTTTCTATACTATTATATATTCTGGTGAATTAGTTAATTTACACTACTTCAAAAACAAAACAAAAAATGCCTGTCCAATATGGAGGAAAACTAGTCCATCAGACTAAGGAACTGCTCACTGGTAAGTATGAATTGAACAACTTACTAGCAGTGAAGGGTCGGCAAATGTCACACTTACTACTGCTGGTGGTATGGAAAGCACGTTTGAAATTCCTACCCGTCCTTTGAACCTTGCGAGGTCGGTGTTGCGATTTACTTATACTCCTACTGCTGCAGGTGCTGGCCACTTCAATCGTATTTATATGGATTGTCTGTCTATGATTATAAAACTATTGAACTGCGAAGCCGAAGCGGGCAGTATCTGTGTAATCTTCAACATGTGGGTAATTACACTAAGGTGATATGGAAACCAGAAATTAAGTATGAAAAATTTATGGCACTTGAAAACCATGGTGCTTATGATGATGATAAGAAAACAGGTAATTCTGGTGCTATGCTTCAAAAGTGTAATGCTGGAAAAGTTGAAATTGGAACCGTAGCGGAAAGAAAAGCAATTACCGATGCGGGTGTGCTTGCATATTTAAGAGGGGCGGTTCAAGGATACTACAAAGTGCCACTTGTTGCTGTTCGTCGTCATGATGATACCGCTCTCGCTGATAGCACTGCTGGAACCTATAGCCTTGTTGATGTTCCTTTTGAGGAGGCTAAGTATTTTGAAGGTGGTACTGATAGCAAGGATACTCCTGCTATCAGTGTTACGTTTCCTTTGGGAATGCTGTTTGAAACAATTTTTGAACTTGATAAAACGATTGGTTTTAATGAAATTTTGGATTTTAGAATTGTATGGGAGAGCACCGCCCGCACTTCATTCTATGGAACTGATGCGAGTTCTATTTCCACTGGTGCAGCGGTTACTGCTGTTGGTGCTTCTATTTCTAACTTAAATCTGTTTCTTGCTGTGGAGACTGACCCTAATGTTATTTTGGGTGTTCAACAAAAGATTGCTGGTGAAGGCTTTCCTTTTAAGATTGAATATCCGATTGCTTGGAAGCAGAACCTCCAATCATCGCAACAGAACTATGTCGTAAAAATGAACCGCTCGCAGGGTGAAAGAATTCGTCGTATCTATACATCCGCCTTCCACAACACTGAGAGTGCTAATACTTCCTTTGATAATAGCAATATGCCATCGGGTTATGCGGCGGGACCTCCAGTAGTCAAGGCTCAGGGGTCTAAAATTCAGACATATTACACAACTCTTGACGGAAGTCGTATTCAACAATTTGATATTAACACCTCAAATAATGAAGACTATATGCTTCTCAAGGATAAGTTGAAGGGTAGTGCCATTTTGAATTCTAATGTGTATCATTACAACTGGTTCCACGTTGATACTTGGGATAACAACCACCCGCTGTGTGATAAGGATACCGTTGGATATGAGGTGAGTGGTCTGAGCCTTGACACCGAGAGGCGATATGAGTTCGTTTCAACTACTGCTTTACACTTTTGCCATTCTTCAACGAAGTGTGCTTGTGAAGGGAATTGAAATTTTGATGAGTTAATGATATTTTATTCACAAATCTTTTTTCAAAAGAAGGTTCATAAAACATCGAATGCCATTAAAGTAAAAAATTAATAGATTAAATATTTTTTCTCGTATCATATAGGAAAACGACGTTTGTGAGCGAAGCATCACAACGTCCTTCAGACTTGTGAGAATATAAACGAAGTGTTATAGCAAAATTCGCAGGTGAATTTTTATAAACGAGAGTGTGTAGCACGAAGTGAAATTCTCAAATGTCCCACCAGAGAAATTTAATCGCACAAAATCCGGACGAAAAGTTTGTAAATGTCAAAGTCGGATATGATGGACACATTGAAACTAATCATATGAAGACCGCTTTTGGTGAAACCCTAATCAGTTCCTTAACACCTGTATTACAGGAAATCTTTCCATATACCATTAATATACGGATATGGTCATTAATTCAGACAAATGCGAGTGTTTCATTTAATAATAATATGGCGAAATTAAAAACGACTGCTAATGCTACCGCTGATGCCTGTATGGAAAGCAAAAGAAAAATAAAATATCGCACTGGTATGGGTGTTGTAGCCCGCTTCACTGCTTTATGGACAACAGACGAAACCGAAGATTATTATTCGTGGATAGGCATCGGAGATAATGCTTTACTTAATGGTTTCTACTTTTACAAGACTAGAGATGAAGGAATGATTATTCTACATTGCATTGGAGGAAACCCAAACGCATTTTATCAAGCATACTGGGATGACCCGTGCGACGGAACAGGAGATATGCCAGTATTAGACTGGACGAAGGGAAATGTATTTCAAATTCAATTTCAATACTTAGGTTTTGGTGCTATTAAGTTTTCTATTGAAAATCCAAAGACAGGAGAATTTCAGTTAGTCCATACAATTAAGTATGCAAATAACAACACAGGCGTCAGTCTGCGGAATACTACATTGCCATTTGTAGCACGAATTGTTAATAATAATGTGGGAGTTGGAATACAAAGACTGAAGACAGCCAGCTGTAGTTTGTTTGTTGAGGGAACCAACACTATTAATACAAGTATTACAAATACGGCGGAAGGGAGTGAAGCAGGTAATATAATTGAAAGCCCCATTTTAAGTATCAGGAATAAAGCACAATACAATAATAGCCTAACCAACTATTCAAATGTCTTTCCATCTTTGATAAGTATTACAATGAAGATAGTAAGTCTAATATTGTAAGAATGGTATTGAACGGAACACTGACAGGAGCGGGGTTTGCCGATGTAGATGCCAAAACTTCAATTGTAGATACAGATACAAAAGCAACTGCTATCGCAAACGGAACAACACTTCTTAAGATTTATGTTAATGCTACCTCAACTCAACAAATTAATTTAAGAACCTACGATATTCAATTAACCCCGAACGATGTTTTGACATTCACACAGAAGTCTGTGTCGGCAGGCGGGTCAGGTAATATTAATGTTATTGCTAACTTTATAGAGGACCAGTGATATTTGAGAGTTGCGTTTCGTGCTATCGCACTCTTGCTTACTCTCAAACATCGTAAACAGACAAAAAAAAAATTAAAAATCTGATACGATGTTTATCAACAAACGAGAATGAGCAAAGCGACTGAGAGTTAAGTTGATAAATATCATTTACTTTATTTTTTGGTATCTTTCTTTTACAACCCGAATAACATCGCTCGCTTTCCTTAATATACATCCTTCGTCTGTAGCAGTCGCCGTATCACCTACGGAAGTAGCATTCGCTATTTCTTCACCTACATTCGCCTTTATTTCAGTGATACCAGTCTCTTTCAAATCAGTCGCCGTAAAAGGAGTGCTCTCTTCTTGCTGACCGAAGGTTGCACCTTCAACTACGTTGGAGTTATCCGTTATGGTTTCCAATGGAATAACTACTTTCACATTATCGTCGCGGGGTTTGCATTTCTCATAGAATGAAACAATTTCAGGTTGAGTCCATTTAATTGAAGGCTTTTTAATAGAAACATCAATGTTCCATTTTAAAATTTCATTTAAGTAGTCCTGTTTGGTGCTCAGGTCAGTCATCTTATATATTATTAATATTATTTTTTATTATATTATAAATATTTTTTTACTTCACTTTTAATGTCTGTAAATGTATCAAACCACGACTGTTTCATAACCCATTCAAGATATGGTTTGTCAATGGTAGCAACATCTTGAATTTTTTTTCCTTTGTATTTGCCAAACGGAAAATCATCGGTCGGCTTTCCTTCTCTACTTTTTTCAATTGCCTTAATTTCTTCATCAATCATCTGTTGGACATCTCTTACTGAAAAGAAATCCTTATTCTTCTCAATTGAAAGTCGTCCAAATTTTTCAGATAGTCTGGTGAGGGTGGTCATTGGTCTATATAGATTGGTAAAAAAATTTTATGGAGAAAATTAATTATTTAATATTTTATTTTTTTAATATCCAAAAGGTCTAATTTCAATCGCATTTTCTACAATTTCGATAACTTGTCTTTTCGTATGTAAAACTAAATATCTTTTCTAAGTATTCGCTTGCTATTTTTTTCTTTTGTTTGTCTCGTGTTATCTTGTTGTTTTCTATTATAACTACTTTTCCAGATTTCTCAATTCGCTTAGCAATCCGTAATTCTTCATCAGTCTCCAACAATTCAGCCAGTTCATTTTTACCATTTTCAAATAATTCAGTGTTCGTAATACCTAGCCCACAACTTATTACATTTAACATATTCGGTAAATTCAATGCTTTTTTCGTTTCATAGTTCATACTAAATCCTTTTACTTTCATACTGGCTTTACCATTATCTAATAAGTATCCATAACACTTCGGACCACCTCCAACAAAGGTTTTTATTTTCGCTCCTTTTAATTCATCAGTCCAATCTCCCAGTAAATCGCCTGTCTCTACATCTACCTGATTAATTTCTTTGTTAGTCGTACATATTACGCTGTCTGTGTCATGATACAATATCCTATTACCTAATATATCCATCATATTGTAAAGTCTCATTCTCGCGTGGCATGTAGTAAATAAAGCAACTACAATATTTGTTTTAATCGGGTCGCTCACCGCATCCTGTTTTAAGTCATAACTGGCTTCTACAATTTGGTCGTTAATTATGTTAATATTTATATTATCCACTGACTTATCGTTCAATAGTTTGTATAATGTTTCTTTATCCTTTATCATTTTGTTCTGTGTTTTATTTTGTTTTTGTCCAAACTTGCCCCATAAAGAGTTCAAACACAACTTAGCCACTGCTCTCCGTCCTTCGTTTTTGAATATTTTGCTTTAATCCATCTTAACTCCCATTTTGATTTCCATGCTGTTTATGTAATTTTGCTTTTCTGCTTCCGTATTACATCCCGCGAGATATCCGCTGGACTCTTGTTTTACTTTCAAGAATGTCTTTATATATTCTTTGAATAAACTATTGCTTTGTTCTTTCCAGTTCCATACTTCATATATTTTTATTAACTTATACCCTTTGTCTAAGGCCTTGTAAATTTCTGGAGTTGCCCATGTGCCTGTTATTGCTCGTTCTTTATCTGTGTGCTTACATTCGCCGTGTTGCTCGGTCATTCCGCACCTATCGCATAAGTAATACATCATCTTACCTCTGTCCGCCTTCGGTAAGACAGGGTGTAGTAAGCCTCTCGGCGGTAGCATCTTAGCCTTAACCACTCCAAAATATTCTCTGTTTATAATTTTATTTTTCATCTCATTTCTTTCCTCCTCGTTGCTTGGTCGTATAATGATATGGTGACCGCTTGTCGTAATACATCACGGTCGGATAAAGTGAGCATATGTCAATATATTTCGCATACTCGTTATCATGTCGTGATTTCCAATATAATTTCAGAGCATTCACTCTACCTCCAAACATTGCCTCTCGTGGGTTTAGTCCTTCTTGTTCAGTAATTCGTTCGTTTGTATCCTCAGCCAGTCTTTCACTGATTTTCATCAGGCTCCATTCGCACTCCCAGATACTTATTACTTTCGCTTGTTCGTTAAGTTGTTTTTCTCTTCTCGTTGTTTCCTTATATAGTTCTCCCATTGTCTTATTCTTCTTCACATTCAAAGCATTGCTATTCCAACACTTATCACATCCGTGCCAATGACACCCGTAAAACTCATAAGCGGTTTTGTTTTTCTCGTCCCAGCCATCTACATACACACGAGATTGACCGAGTTTAAACATTTTTCACCTCCGTTGAATGCGTGTTTAATATCGGTTTTGTCTAACCTGCTTCTGTATGCTAACCATTCTACACAAGCCCTAGAAGTCATCCTGTTTTGTTTTTCCGCTTTCACTATCGCAATTGAGTTCTCTGGCATACACTTAGCACGATACAACGCCATAACACAACTCGCAATAGTTGTATATTGAAAAGGTTCAATACCAAACTCTAGAAACTGATTTCTAAAATCTATACAACCTTTTCTCAGTATATCAACATCTGAATGACAATACTCAGCGATTTCCTTCGCGATATCAAATTGGTTATTTGTTTTCACTTGTTCATTATACCATTTAAGAAATTCCTTTCGTTTATCTCCACGCATCGTATCGTAGCCGTAATGTTTCTTATGAGGCATTACACCAACATAGTTTTTATTTTTAGCAGTATTGAAGAAGTGCGGGAAGAACCCTTTCTTAAGTTCCGTAAGCCCGAATGTCTTTGGAAAGTCTGACAATGGCATCGTAAGAAAACTTAGGCTGTCTATAAAGCGATACTTCTTAAGTGTCATCATCATAATCTTACCGCCCTCATAAATTACAAATGGAGTTTGTCCATTATCAACCAACCACTTAAGACTAAACTGACAATCATAACCGCGGGCATTGTGTGCAATAAATGTTAATCCGCTGTGCTTAGTGTCAAAAGCCCAATTACAGAAATCTTGAATGTTCTTATGTATAATAGGCGGTTCCTTCGCATCGTAATACTGGCTTTCAGCATGATTAACAATGTGTTCGCCTGTGTCCTGTGTCGCTTCAAAGTCAAAGAATATGTATTGCTCTGAAGGCGGTAAGATTTCTTTTTGGACTATTTCACATTGGTGTTCAAGCGGTTTCACTAGTTTACAATTTCGGCATTTCGTATATCCGCATTTGTGCTCATCCTTCTTTCTGTAATTAAGACCGCACGATTTACATTTCGCTTTTACATCGCAGTTCGTTGTCCTGTGGTTATTAAAGCATTCAGTGTTTGGAAACTTTCTATTACACTTCTCACATTCTTTCCACTGGCTCTTGTCTTTTATTCCCTTACAGCCTTTGGTTTCACAAATACCACATTTGGCTTCACATGCATGTCTTTCCATATACCCTCTTAGACATAACTCACAGAAATTCTTTATTCCTAGCATAGACTTCATGTTAGTTATGGCATCGTAATGTCCTTCAGTCTTTAGAATGTAAAGGTTAGTCAGCCGTTCGCCTTTCGCATCAAGTAGTTCTGTTGTATAAATGATTTTGTCAGGGAATTCAACAATAACCAGATTGTATTTAATGTGATTAGCAAATGTATTAATTTCTGGTATCCACACACATCCTTAATAACTTTCGCTTCATCGTGTAAAGCCTCTGCCATTTCCTGCTGTATCTTTCGTCCTCGCATAATTTGTGAGTATTTTTGATGTTTTTCAATTTTTGCTTTGACTACAACGATTGCTCGTGCTAAGCATAAGTTATCGCTGTTTGTAATACAGATTACTCCTTTCTTTCTGTAGATATCCAATTTGTTCAAAACCTGTAGCCTTGTCCCGCCTGTCGGCATTTTAACAGATTTCAACACGAATTTTAATTTATCAAAGTTTATTCCGTTCTCGTCTATGTAAAGACTTTCGTTGCTTTGAAATATTGCTGACAATCTTTCTAAAACTTTTTCAACCGAGATTTGATTAACTTTGTGCAAGCCTGTTGATACTTTTCCATAGTAATCAACAAACTCAATACCCAGGCTAACCTTATCTGCGGATGATTGTCGTCTTACAAAGTCGTTCAATACAATCTCAATAAATCTTATTACATCGCGCATCGTAAATGATCGGAAGTTGCCGTTAATCCTTACCGCATATCTGCTTTCATTTATTCCTAGTTCGTGTTCCTTGCTGTCGTCCCTCATGATATCATAATTTCCATACCTCAACAAGTCTCTGTAATTTTCTTTCAGTTCTTTTTTTTCTTCAATCGTAGGTAAAGGTGGTGCTATTGGTATAGCATGGTGCTCAAAATACACCGCACCTCTTACTTGGTTCAAGTAGTTTTGGGCGGTCGGTGTATTAATTTTATACCCCCTTACCTTCGGTTTGATATATAGAACATCCCGACCCCTGACAGACTTGATTCGTAATTTATCTTATATTCCCTTAATTTATCCAACCTGTAGACCTTGCCGTAATACGTGTGTGTCTCCATGTTTGATAATAGTATATCAAGGAAAATACAATTTTATAAAATTAAAATATTTGTCTGCCTCAATCGGTCGTCCCCTTCTGGCCTCGTGTGTGCCCTATGTATAAGGACCCTCCCTTGTCTTTAAATGGAAATTCAGTGTGGTTCCCGCGGAGAAACCTTTTTATTACATACTTACCATACCCGCAACCGCAGTGGCAGTTATGTTTCATGTATCCGCACATATTACATCTATCATCACAAGTGTTTCGCTCACATTATTTATTCTCGCGATATACTCATTGCTTGGCCTTGAAAGAACTGGAGGTTTTTCTTTTTCTGTTGCTGAAATATGCTTCTGAGACTTCATATGTAGCGCTTTGTTTCCGTTATGTATTTCAGCACCACATCCACACTTAAAATCTTTATGCTTCCAAATTTTCTTCTTTTCTTTTTTGATTATTCTTGTTTCTTTATCGTAATTAATTTTCCATTCCTCGTATTTAGGTATTATATTTTCCTCGTGATACTTCTTTGCTTCTTCAAATGCCTGCTCTTTTGATTTTTTCTTTCCGATGCAGAAACTCTTACACATAACCTTTCCTCCTTCTCTCCGTTGAACTTTTACCATTTGTAACCGGAACAGCTACTCTGACACTTAGTCGTACCTCAACTGTAGAGGGGCAGACCAAGCATAAGAGTCAAGTAACGACAAGCCGGACAACACTTGATGCCACTATGTAATGTACGGGCCGGCCGACAATCCCTTTGCCCCCTTGGGGGAAGCCGATGTAAGCGGTCGACCCCCACGCCGAAGACTGACTCCTCATTCGAAGGCGCCCTCGACCGATCGATACATGACATGAAGCATCCCGGCTGTCGAATAAGTAAAAATAATTGGTCCACGTCCAGTGCGAGTCTCCCATGAGAACTCGTGCCCCCAAGCCTAGCTCTTTCACCTCAGGCATTAAAAGAAATGCCCCGTCTTGATCTCCCCTTTCCCGTAGAAAAATCAAAGTAGCCAATGATCCGTAAGCGACATCAGACTTCGTAGCTGCACGTTTTGACTTGTTTCCGAGGTCGTCCTCGACCCCTATGCTCTACTGCTTCCGACTGCGTCTCTTTAGCACTTCTCTTCTTCGCCGCCACTTCTTTCTCACATCTTGGTGCACCTATCAACAAAAATGATATGCCCGCACTTTGGACCTCGTCCCAAATACGAAGCGGAATCCTGCTTTCCTCTGTTAACTCGAACGGCATATCCAACACCACCCTTGGCATCATTTGCACCGTCCATGGTGTAAAATCCTCATCGTCCTTCTCGATGGACGCATCCCACTGCTCCAAATCTTTGCTGTCTCGAAATACTGGCGCAAAGATTCTTTCCCGCGTCATATCAATAACACTCTTGCTCCTCCAAAACTGCATTGTCGGAGCAAGTCCCAACGCAGCCCGTACCCGCGTTCTAGGTTGTACATACGTAACCTGCATTAAAAAGAAATAATCAAAGTCCTTATCCATGACCGTATCCTCGTGCGATCGACATAGATAGAACTTATCAACCTGCCAGTCGATCTTAGCCACTTCCTTACCGGCTATCCACGGTTTCTTCCATACCGTGCCTTTCCGATCCGACATTTCCGATGACTTCGGAATTTCCCTCCCATCTTTGACGTCTACCTTGACGTCCGAAGCCGAACGATCCTGTTGTCCAGCATTCCTGGCCTCAGCCTTTTCTTCCTTCTGTTGCTTTCGCAACGCCTCCTCACGCTCCTTGCGCGTAAGCAATGCTGGCGGCTGTCTAAACGCTGGTGCAATACGCCTCAGCGCTTGTTCCTCATTCTCGTCCTCCAGCAAATAAGGACTGAACTTCGCCAACCGACGAACATGAACAATCTGTTCCCTTCCACGTGCCCCCGTAGGTGCAATCTTGTAATTGTACGCACCCGTCTGACGTACTATCTTAAATGGCCCATGCCACTTATTGTAAAACTTAATCGATACCCCTTTCGGTACCGTCGGTACATACAGCAACACTGTATCACCTTCCTTGTACTCCACATGAGAGTACTTGCCCATTTCCTGTTCCCGCTGAACCTCTCTCAGCGTCTCCCGACACTTCTCAATCGCACTCCGTGCTTCCGCGATCGCTCGTAAGCGAACTCCTAACAGTTCACACGGTTCCCACTTATCAGGCGGAAACAACAGTTCCGTCGGCGTGTTTAACGCCCGTCCATAGACCACCTGATGCGGACTGACACCCCGCGCGTGTCCGCCTAACGACGCCGAAGCTAAATTGTTGACAGCAAACGTGAACATAGGTACCACATATACCCAGTTAAGCTGGCTGTTCTTACAATAAGTCTTCAACGCTGCCTTCAACGTCCTGTGAACGCGTTCAATCTTACCATTCGCCATTGGGTTAAAAGCAGTCACATACTGCCAATCGAACCCAAAGAACTTGGCAATCCTTTGCGAAACCTCATTCGCGAAACTCGTTCCTCTATCCGAAATAATCCTTCTCGGTATCCCAATACGGCCGAATACCTGATCAATCAGCGCCGCCGCTGTCACTTCCGCTGTCACATCCGTAACAGGGACAGTAATGACATAATTGGAAGTTCGATCAATAACCGTTAAGAGATATTTGAATTTTCCGTTCCCGCCTCTGGAAAAGGACCCACATGATCGATATGCAAGGTATCGAAAATATCCAGAGGGATATCATATTCACCCTTAAGCCCCATCTTCGGCCTATATGGCAACTTGGCCATCTGACAATGAGGACAACCCTTCACAAACTCCTTAACCCGTTCTCCCAGGTTATTCCACCAAAAACGTCTCCTTAACGACCACGTCATCCTTTCCACCCCCGGGTGGCTCTGCATAGGACAATGATGCGCCGCAATTAACAAAGACGTTCTGAGTTCCTGCGGAACCCATAACAACCATCGATCCTCCTCATTGGTATATACGCCATCTTTTCCCATATACCAAAGGAGTCCATCCTTTAGTACCAAGCACCGCTTGAGTTTCCTTATGTCAATGTCCTCGGGCCTTGCCTGTGGATTGAGCAGATGTTCTCTCAACTCCTTATACTCCGTACTTTCCTTGTGAAGTCCGAAAAGTTTCCACCGACGCCAGTCTGACTGCCGTGTCAGTTTCCAACTGGAATCGAACCTTTTCCGGATGTGCCTCCGGTAACTGAAAAAGATGTTCCTCCTTAACTTTTTCTTCATCCTCCAAGTTAAGGCACATCGGGCCCTTCGGTAACAAGACCGCGTTAAAGGCACCCTGCCTTCCTTCCATAACATCCTCCCCCTCTTTCCTATCCGCGGTCCTTGCTTCCGCCCATAGGATATCCTCACACGCCTCTCTCGCGATCGGCGAGTAACAGCATGCACATTTGTCTCGTGCCGCTACCTCGACTGCTTCCAACGCAGACACTTCCTCGCTGCGCGTGTCACGTTGATTGTTATTATGCGTGAACGGATGATACCAAAGCCCCGACGGCAACTTGGTGTCTTCCGCTCCCTGTTCCTCCCAATCATGTAGATCCACATCATGACCCATGATTGCGAACACTGCCCCCGGCGTTCGAAATTCAAACTGTGCCATTCGCACCTCCTTGACCGTATTACGTCGCTGTAAATCATCAACGGCCTTATCCTTCTGTCCACTCTTGTCCTCATACCGAGAACAAAAATCAGGGACAACATTCCTTTTGCCCTTGATGTAATGAATGGTGAAGTCATACTCCGCCAATTCCAACTGCCACCTGGCCAACCTACCTGTATGATCTCCAGACATGAGCCATAGCAGGTTATGATGGTCCGTTCTAACCAAAATGTTAGGAGTACCCCACAGGTATTCCCGCAACCTCTGGAAAGCCCACACTATAGCGAGTGCTTCCCGCTGCCTTGTGCAGTATTCCTTTTCCGCCGGTATCAGCTGCCGGCCGATGAACATAACGGGCCGCAACTGCCCAATGGACTTGTCCATCTGTTGAAGCACCGCTCCTACCGCGTACGAAGACGCGTCAGTGTCGAGCACGAACTGTTCCTTTCAGTCAGGTAACATAAGAACTCGACCTCCCTGCCTTGGGTCTTTAGCGATCTCATCCTTGAGCTCCGCTATCACTCTCGTGACTTCCTCCGGCCATGGGTCGTCCCCGACCCCTTGCTTCAGGAATTTCCTGACCACCGCTACTCTTTCCGCAAACCCCGGAATGAATTCACCATAATACTGAGCCAGCGATATAAAGGAATGTAAGTCCGTCCGAGTCTTTGGCATCGGCATAGACGCTACATAGTTCCTCTTTTCATATGCAATCGCACACCGACCCTCTGAGATCTCATATCCCAGGTACTGTATCTTTCTTTGTGCGAAGTCACATTTCTGTGCATTCAAGCGCAATCCAAACGCGCTTATACGTCGCAAGACGTCCTGCACGTGTTCCACGTGTTTCTCCATACTCTCTGAATAAATGATAATATCATCTATGTAACAGAAAGCATAATCCTCCGTCGACCCAAGACGAACCACCGTCGCCTCATCGTCGTACTCCTTCCCCAGCATCTTAGTCATAGCATGCTGAAATAGACCTGGAGAGCACTTAAGACCCATCGGTAATACCTTCCACACGTATGTAGTCATTCCGACCATAAACGCTGTGAGATACCGACATGACTCATTAAGAGGGATTTGCCAAAACCCGCTCTTAAGATCAAGCGTAGTATACACCTTCGCATGCTTGAGCCGGTTGATCCCCTTCCTGAGATCCGGTACCGGTGTCTCGATCTGCTTCAGAATCTTATTGATCCTATAACATCCACGACGCCTAAAAGTACTAGTCCCTTTTGCCTCAAGTGCATGAGGCAAATTGATAAAAGAGTGAGGCAAATTCCAGCAAGTTTTATGCTTGTTTTCTGTATTTTATTGATAATTAAATATTACTAGATAATAAAAAATGAAATTTAAATGAAATTTCAAGTTGGTAGGTAGTGAAAAGAAGCAAATATGGATGCAAAAAAAAGTGACATAGTGGCAAAATATTTGCCTCAAGTCTGCCTCGATTTTGCATCATTTTTGCATAAAAACTTATGTAATTTTCAACAAATAACTTTGTTTTAATAAAATAATGAATTTATATATGATTTTGTTGCATTTTCACAAGAAAATATTGGTGGCAGGTGGCACCTGGTGACTCACATTTTCATGACTGGTGACAGTATTATTACACTAAGTCAAAATGGAAAAACATTAGTTCCAGCAAGTTTTATGTTTTTTTTATTGATAATTAAACGTTACTAAATAATAAAAATTGAATTTACTATGAAATTTTCAACTTGATCGGTAGTGAAAAGAAGCAAATATAGATGCAAAAAAAAAAGTGACAGTGGCAAAATATTTGCCTCAAGTCTGCCTCATTTTTGCATAAAATTTATGTAATTTTCAACGAATAACTTTGTTTTAATAAAATAATGAATTTATGTATGATTTTGTTGCAATTGGCACAAGAAAATATTGGTGGCAGGTGGCACCAGGTGACTCACATTTTCGTGACGTCACAAAATTATTACACTAAGTTAAAATGGAAAAACATTAAGCAAGCACGTCACAACACTTAATATATTGTTTTTCTTTCATAATTAATCATGGAGAATCTAAATATATATAGTTTATTATTAATAATAATAATATTAAGATCATTAACTTCAGTTGAAAATTGCCACATTATTTTTTCAAAATTTCCCTAAGTCATATATTAATACAACCAATACCGACTGTTTCCAGCGCAGATTTAATTACAAATTCAATAGAGAAATGATTTAGTGAAGGTCTCTTAGCGCATTTACAGGCTCCCATTCTTCTGATGAAGAGGCAGACATATCCGACCTAAGATTTTGTTCTCTAATCACTGCAGCCTCCCGTTCTTCGTCACTGCAAGCAAAGACCCTAGCAAACTGACGTCGGACACGAACACGAGAGGCAGAATGAGGACGATTTCTCTGATTTATGCTGGAAGCTGACAGAAGGGGACTATCATCGGAGCTAGATGAAGACGCTTTTTGTTTCTCGTCCGGTTCGGGGATACCAATTCTCCGCCGCTTACGTAATCGACCACCACCTGCACGCCTGCGGCCACCAGCAGGTTGCTGCTGCGCCCCACCTTCAGCTCTGCGCACCTGCTCTAAATCATCAGCAAACACAGACAATACTCTTTGAACAAGAACAGGCTTTGAACCACTTCGTCGCTGGCCCTTCTCTGCCAGCCACGACTTAAGTTCTTTCACGGTAGCTTTCTTAAGACCCTCCTCAGTGGGATTTTCAGCAAGAATGGAAGTAACCCGTAAATGTGGAGCGGGAAACCTGCTTTCATCATCAAAATCGTGGTGCCTTTTTTCTTCCTCATTGAGATGCCTTGCTCCGTACCAAGCGGGATGAACGGGTGCTGCGCCCTCGTTCACAAACGAAGTCCTGGCCACATAAAGCCGCTCCTCCTCCGTCAATTTACTTACGTTTTCCTGCACCTCTGCTCGATCTGGAGGCACTCCCCACACATCCTCTGGCAAATCGTCCAGAACGCGAAAATGTGCTAGCCACTCATGCCCCGACTTATCCTTCATCGCAAAATGGCCCGGTCTGCCTGGCAAACCCCCCTCACCTTCGAATCCGTCCCAAATTATTCTGGTAAGCTGCGAATGATCAAGGACCTCATCGAACCACTCCTGCTCTTCCCGGGAGCAATACTTACCCGCTAAATACCGCACGTCCTTTTTGATTTTATCGGTCACCCACAGGGAATTAGCTAGCTTCTTTGGACGGTCGGATGCTGCACACCGAATGTACATGAGACAAGAAAAAAAGAAAGCACAAGTAAGTACCTGGCTCCTTGATGTACGGCCGAATGTCTTCACAGTCTGCAGAATCATTCACACCATGCCAATATTTCTGGGCGTCCCCCCATGTTTTCACCCTGACCCGGGGCATGTACCCGCTCTCTGAGCTCCCCGCCAAGTATTGCCAGGCCAAAGGCCTATTCCAGTACTTAAGGCTGGGATTCACGCTACCTTGGAAATACGCCTCCCAATCAAACTCTGAAGCTAAAAGCAAAAGGCAGTATGATTCTTTGTTTTTCTTAAAGCCTAACATTAGCTTGAAAAATGCTTGTGCAAAATTCGTAGTCATGAGTGTAGTGTTATATCCTAGATAGCGCAGCACAAAAAATTTCTGGTCCTGTACAGAATGGGAATGCTTAGTCACCATCCTATGAGTCTCAATGTGATTTCTCCACTTCCGTTGGATAATATGACAGAGAAACATCATAGTTGTGTCGGCAGTGTTTTCAATACCACCGTCCCAGTCAATATACAATTTCATGGCAGCTTTGGTGTGGGGGTGATAAAGTTCCCAACGCAAGAGCCAATACAAAAATGTCACATTTGCGTTAGGTCCATGAGCGATGTTGGGTAAATGAACCAGGATGAAATTTTTGTCATGTGCATACATGGTGGCGCCCCCCGCATGCAACCGCACAACATACCTACCCCTAAAGTCAGATGAACCGCGTGAGCACCAAGGCAGGTGAAAAGGCCTAGTCATGTCTATAGTCATGGACGTAACACGCTGAACATCCTTGCTCCTAATTGCAAACCAAAAATTAAACCCCTGGCATTTGCTTTAGGATTAAGATTACCCTTCCACTGCTCGCCGCGTACACCCACGGCGGGCCTCGCGGTGGATCTTATTATGAATGCGGTTATCCGTCCGCCACTTATCAGCCTCAGCTTTAGTCTTGAATCTGGACAGGGGGCAAAAAATACATAAAAAATCACACCATCACAATTAAGTTTTACCCTGCCTTGTGTGCAGCTGCAAGCTCGGTACAAAACCCACATTTCGCGAAGTCGCCTTTCCGAATCGGCTTGACCTTGCCGAACTCTGCTCGCCACACTTTCCTTACCAAACTTTCACTGGGGCCATCCGGACTGACTGGCCCGCTCAAGACCAGCTTGCGAGATTGGGCCCCCCACTCCGCTGAGACGTATGCAAAAATCTGAGGAAAATCCAATGTGTCCTGAAGGTGAAAGATACCATCTGCCACGGACTCATTCTCTTGCTCAACGAAAAACTTTTGATGGAGCAAGGTCCAACAAAGATCTTCGTTAGGGGATTCCCTTTTTCCATAGTCTTGAAAGTAGGTGTGGCCTTCCTTAACTCCCGTAAGAGCCCGTCTCACGGTTTTTTCCCCAACACCATGCAACCGTGTCCACATAGTACGGCAGATGGGGGCTCCCTTGTACCTATAAGCTACATTGCCTCTTATGTCTAGCATGCTTTCGAGCTGTGCTGCTACCCAGCCTGCTAATTCTGACCTATTAAGCTGGACTGTGTCTGTTCTAGCCTTGACTGCAGCAAAAGCATCTATCCATTTGTTGCAACGCAAATTTGTGCAGCAGCTCTCACCTATCTCCTCTTTTAGCTCTGACCAAGTGCAACCTAAGTACTTCTCAAAGCTTTTGGGGCGAATCTCCCTGCCTGCTTTCTTTCTTTTTTTTACTTTTCTTTTAAATCTTGTATCAGCAGGGGTCGGTCTGTTGACTCGAGGGATGGGGATACCCAAAGTGATATACAGAGGCAATGTGCTTGTGCGGTAATCTAATGTGTTGTGTGTACCACTATTGCTAGTGCTACATGCTTGTGCTGTGCTGGTGGGAAATTGCAAGGAAGATAGCAAGGGAGGGGCAGGTGTTGTTGGTGAAGTGAGTCCACTAAACACAGCAGAGAAAGTACTACTACTGCTCTTACTGACGTGGGACGGAGTAGAGGGCTCTAACGAGGGAAGCTTGGAAACGACCGGAGGGGCAGGTGTTGTTTGTGAACTGTTTCCACCGAACACAGCAGAGAAAGAACTATTACTGCTCTTACTGACGTGGGACGGAGCACAGGGCTCCAACGGGGGAAGCTTCGATACGACCGGAGTTGGCAACGCGGAACCAAAGATGCGAGCAAAGCTGCCAAGGCTAGGAGTTTCCACTTTGAGCGGGGGAGGGGAAGTTGTCTGTTTCGTGTTTGAAGGAGAGGGCAAAACGGAAAAAGTTCCTCCAAACACGTGGAGGAAAGTCCCGCCAACGCCCAGGGTGCTAGCGAGCAGTTTTCGTTTCATCCTAAGGGAAAGATAGAGAGCTACATAGAGATTGCAGTGATACAGGAGGGGTATAGGAGGGTAATATATTAGGAGGCAATGCAGAAAAGTAAAGTGCAAAGCATTCCTGGCTATCAGACTAAGGCCTCGGGGCTGGCATGGGTATTACGTCGCGCGAGGGGATGCAAGTGACCCTTCCCTCTCCCCGCAAGGACGATCGAATCGTCAGGTCCGTCATCAACCGCGCAGTGCAGCAACGCAAAAGCAAAAGTGCAAGGGAGAAAGAGAGAGAGAGAGAGAGAGAGAGAGAGAGAGAGGGAGGGAGGGAGAGAGAGAGGGAGAGAGATAGGGAGAGAGAGAGAGAGGGAGAGAGAGAGAGAGAGAGAGAGAGAAAGAGAGAGAGAGAGAGAGAGAAAGAGAGAGAGAGAGAGAAAGAGAGAGAGAGGGAGAGAGAAAGAGAGAGAGAGAGGGGGGGGGGGGGGGGGGGGGGGGAATTTGCCTCGCTAGTTGCTATCCTGCAAGGAAGCACTGCACAGAAGCAAAAAAAAAAAAAGCACATGTGCAAGAAAGGCTGAAAAGAATAGAAATGAGTACCTGCTAATGCAAGGATTTGCAGCACATGGCCAACTAGGTGCAGCCTAAGGAAAATGCGAGGCAAAATGGGTTTTGCCTAGCAAGTTCCAGAAGTGAATGCATGCACAAAAATGCAGTGAAAAAGAAATAGGCCACGCATAAGACAGAACAAAATGAGTAAGATTGGTTACCTGTAATGCTGTGTCTGAGCCGAAACAGCAACAGGAGGCCCCCGACTTGGAAAGTGCGAGGCAAAAATGATTTGCCTCGCTGATTCCTGACACACACCCAAGGACACGGTTTGGAACCGGGAAAAAAAGGGAGATGAAGGAGGAACGCAAATGAGGAGGTTTGCCATAAATGTTTTCCAAGAAAAATGCATAAAACAGCATGAAAAAGTGCCGAGCACAACAAAGTCCTCATATTTTCTCCCCATGACCCCAATCTCTAAAAGGTCTATAGCGACCACCGGTCGCAAAAAACTTCAACTCAGTCATCTGCCGTTCGGACTACCATTTTTCTGGCCGGACTGACTGTGACCAGTTGAACCTTTTTCGAACACCCCACACAACCAGCCCCAAAAGTCGAGTGTTCAAAGCAAAGCAAGGAAGACAGTATGTCCAAAGTAAGTCCACTTTATGCTTGCCACTCAACCTCTGCGTCACTGCACCAAGTCATTCCCTTTTTTTTCCCCTTGGCCTTTTTTGTTTAGGTTGTCACGCTTATTGGTTACAAGAAGTCAAGGATGACTGGAGACGTTTTCATCGAAGTCGACAGCCACGACAACTGGCTTCACCTGGGCAAGGCTGGACAAGGCAAGGAGAAGTTCAAGTACTCGGGGACCGTGGACGAAGAGTCCTTTCTCAAGGCAAGGAGGCCTCTGTGGGAGTTTCCTGCCAACTTCAACGACGTCCCCGCCGGGTGGATCTGCCGTTGGACGACCCTTGAGGGTGCGGAACGAAAACCCAAGGCAAAGGTAGAATGGAAAGAAGAGGGAGGAGAGAAGAAAGAAGAAAGAATGAAGAAAACAGTGAAACGATTCCACGATGAACAAGTAGCAGATCAGCCGAAGAAGAAGAAGAAAAAGACTGACAACAAAGAGGGAGGAGACAAAGAGAAAGAGAAAGTGAAAGAGAAGGAGAAAGAGAAAGAGAAAAAGACTGACAACAAAGAGGGAGGAGACAAAGAGAAAGAGCCAAATAAGAAGAAGAAAAAGACTGACAACAAAGAGGGAGGAGACAAAGAGAAAGAGAAAGAGATAAAAACCAAGACAGAGAAGAAAAAGAAACCAACACGAGAAAAATTGTCGAAGGAAGACGAGGAAAAGAGGAGGAAGCAGTTAGATGAGATACAAAGGAAGGCGGAAGCACAAGACAAGGCTAGAAAAGAACAAGCACGGAAAGAAAAAGAAGAAAAAGACAGGCTAGAAGCAGATGAAAGGCAAAGGAAACAGAAAGATGCAGAGGAAAAAGCAGAACAAAAAAGACTAGCAGACATAGCTGCAAAAGAAGAACAAGAAAGACTGAGAAATGAAGCACTGAAAGAAATAAAACAAGACAAGCCGGCCGGTACTCAGTCTGGTTCGGATGAAGTGAAAGACACAGAGAATAAGACCATTACTCCAGAATCGTCAGATTCGAAAGCGAAAAGCACGGAGGATGAAGCAGAGTCGAAAAGCAAGGTGGCTGAAGCAGAGTCCGCTTCGCAGAAGCCAGAGTCCAGTTTGCCGCCGAAGCCAGAGTCAAGTTTGCCGGAGGGAGATCCTTTGAAGTCTGCCTCTCCCCCGTTAATCGATGTCGATGGTGTTGACACCGTGCCCCCCAAAGGCATTGCACCCGACGCTTTCTTTTGCCGATCAACCAACAACCATTCTTTTGACAAAGGGGACTTCTGCATAGCGTACCACCCCCCCTCCCCCCATATGAATGCACTTTTTTTTTCATCTCTCCTGTTGTTTGCTGTCAGAACTCTGTTGGAATATGCAACCCCTGGCGACAACCCTACTCGTCAGAAGATTGCAGTTCTCGCAGAGCTGAAGAGTAAGAATATGAAGAATTTGAACACCCGGCCCCGCAAACTGCTCATCACCAGAGAGGGTGAAGAAGTTATCTCGTGCGGGTCAGTTGCATTGTATTTTCTGCAATCAATCTCATTGTTATGTGCACAGGGCGGTGGTGAAGCTGTCAAAGCAATTTCTGAATTGGAAACAGAAAGACATCACTGATGTAAAGAAGACGCTTTTTATTTCTCGAAAGGTAAAGGTTCCGGGTACCAACACTACTTTCCGCCAGTTTCAGTTTATTGGTCAGAAAGCCATCGACGCCGACCGATCGAAGGCTGTCGGTGATTGCGACCCGGAGGTATGGGACCAAGAAATCACCCCAGCTTTGGCATTAATGAGTTCACCCGAACCAGATCCTACTACCGGTGTGGTACCGCAGCGGCCGCTTGACACTCTGCCACGTATATATGATTTTGTTTTCATTGATGACCAGCCTCAGGTAGCAGGTGAGTGGCCGAATGGCAGACCTAAACGTGTGGTAAAGGTGAAGCCTGAACCTACTCCGCCCAACCAGGTTCCAAGAAATTCTGCCCTCGATATCTCTGATAGTCCTTCCAGTTTATTTTGATTTGTTGCAGGCTAGCAAGAAGCCGGCCAGTAAGACCAGTACCAGTAAGGCAGCGGCTGCTACTAAGGGATCACGCAAGAGCAAGCAAGGGAAACAGAAAAAGTCTAAAGTACCTCAGTTACCTCAGTTGCCTGTTGAGGATGATGGTAGTGAGGAACACAAGCCTGAGGATGACCCCGAGTCCGATGATAGATCCAAGCCCAATGATGATCATGGACCCACGCCTGACCATAAGGAGCCACCGCTGACACTTCAATCGATCACGGGCGTTTTTGAGGCCTTGTTGAAACAGCGTCAGCTAGTGACTAGCAACCCGAATTGTCATCATTCCGCTGGACCAGCCGCAAATGTCTCTTCCGCATCCGCCACAAACATCTCCCCCGTTGATTCATATGCGAGTCAGGCTGAAACAGAGTCTGAAAAAAAAAAGCTGCAAGCTCAAGCAAATAAGTTACAAGAGGAAATAGCAATCCTTAAGCAGCAGCTTGCACATGCTCAACAAGCATCCAAGCCAGTCGTTGCAAGTGTTTTACGTACAGGTGCGCAATTGCTTGAGGAAGTAGATGAAAATGTTAGCAGCCAAAATGCAGTCACCCACTATTCAAAATCACAGCCACGCATATTACCAACTCATGCACGCCGTGAAGCAGAGCTGTGGGATTACCACCTTCTTGTCGAGCAGCAAATGCTCGCCCAGCAACATAAGTTTGCTAGGGATACCATACTGAAACGAATGTTTTATTAGTATTTTGTTTTTTCTTTTACGCTTCACATCTCCTTATTGAATTCCTCCATTTTATTTTACCTTTTGAGCTCTCCAGTTTACTCGACTTTGTGAGTGGCAACTTGAAGTTTTTTATTCAACAGTGTTTGCGTAAAATGAAGTCAAATTTATTAAAGACTTGTTGCTAATTATATATATATGTGTGTAATTTAAATACGCTTTTGATAATCACTGAAATCAATTGTAATTAAATCTGCGCTGGAAAACAGTCGGTATTGGTTGTATTAATATATGACTTAGGGAAATTTTGAAAAAATAATGTGGCAATTTTCAACTGAAGTTAATGATCTTAATATTATTATTATTAATAATAAACTATATATATTTAGATTCTCCATGATTAATTATGAAAGAAAAACAATATATTAAGTGTTGTGACGTGCTTGCTTAATGTTTTTCCATTTTAACTTAGTGTAATAATTTTGTGACGTCACGAAAATGTGAGTCACCTGGTGCCACCTGCCACCAATATTTTCTTGTGCCAATTGCAACAAAATCATACATAAATTCATTATTTTATTAAAACAAAGTTATTCGTTGAAAATTACATAAATTTTATGCAAAAATGAGGCAGACTTGAGGCAAATATTTTGCCACTGTCACTTTTTTTTTGCATCTATATTTGCTTCTTTTCACTACCGATCAAGTTGAAAATTTCATAGTAAATTCAATTTTTATTATTTAGTAACGTTTAATTATCAATAAAAAAAAAACATAAAACTTGCTGGAACTAATGTTTTTCCATTTTGACTTAGTGTAATAATACTGTCACCAGTCATGAAAATGTGAGTCACCAGGTGCCACCTGCCACCAATATTTTCTTGTGAAAAATGCAACAAAATCATATATAAATTCATTATTTTATTAAAACAAAGTTATTTGTTGAAAATTACATAAGTTTTTATGCAAAAATGATGCAAAATCGAGGCAGACTTGAGGCAAATATTTTGCCACTATGTCACTTTTTTTTGCATCCATATTTGCTTCTTTTCACTACCTACCAACTTGAAATTTCATTTAAATTTCATTTTTTATTATCTAGTAATGTTTAATTATCAATAAAATACAGAAAACAAGCATAAAACTTGCTGGAATTTGCCTCACTCTTTTATCAATTTGCCTCATGCACTTGAGGCAAAAGGGACTAGTACTTTTAGGCGTCGTGGATGTTCTATAGTAATTGATACACATACGTAAGGACCCATCCGGCTTGGGCGCCATACGCACAGGTGAAGACACCTCCGATAAGCGTGCCTCAATGATGTCCTTCTCCAAAAGCTCCTGAGTGATTTCCCGAGCCATCCGATCCTCGTGATAGCTCATACGTGACGGTTTCCTGTGACCCATCACGTCTTCACCCAGCTTCCGTCCAAAGTTAGCCTCGTAACCCCGAACAGAGCCCGCCTCAAGAGGCCCAAATACCTCCATATTATTCTCCAAGATACCTTTGAGGGCATCTCGCTCCTTCATAGTACCTTCCCAAGTACTATATTTCTCCGCAATAGCCTTTTCCGCGGCTATCCTAGCCTCCTCAATCTCCTTATGAGAGGCCTTACGTGATAACTGCGCCACATCCTCCATCGGAATAGGCCGCTCATCCTCACGTACCATCG